>UELX01001490.1:0-43095 GCA_900480035.1 Eupelmus urozonus | reverse complement strand
AGAGAGAGAGAGAGAGAGAGAGAGAGAGAGAGAGAGAGAGAGAGAGAGAGAGAGAGAGAGAGAGAGAGAGAGGAAGCAAGGACGCATTACATTTGGCAGCGATTTCACTCAGCGAGATTAAGCTTATTTACGCTGGCCCTATCTCTCCCTTTCTCTCTCTTTTGAGCTTTTCAGCGCCGCGTTTCTTTTCTCGAGTGTTTTTTAGCTGCGCGCCCAGCTCGCTTCCCCTTTCCTCTTTTCCTTCGCTGTTTTGCAGAGCTATGCGGCAGAGAAGCTATGTCGGTTGAGCGCGCGCGCGTCATACACGCAAAGAGAAAGAGAGAAAGAGAGAGAGAGAGAGAGAGAGAGAGAGAGAGAGAGAGAGAGAGAGAGCTGTATGTAGCTAATCATAGATATCGCGCTGCGGCGATCTGCGATGAGAATTTTCCGCGCTAGGCTAGTTCGAGAGCGAGCCAAAGTGGCTTTGACCGGGGGTCCGCCGAGCCTATAGAACTTGAATATCGATGGCTGCTTGTGTGTCGTCGTTACCGGTATAGTATGGATTATGTCGGCCTCTTTTGATGTATGGGTAGTTCGAATTAGGGCTGCGGGATTGATTTGCGAGGCGAATTTAAAATTTCCTATGTATAATATTTACTATATTTAACTACTTACGGAAATCACGGCATTTCTGAGAAAAGCAAGTAATACCATAAATACAGATTGAAAAAGCGACCGCTGGAGTGACACTCTTAAATTTTTTTTCTAACTTGCAATGTAATTACTGAAACAAAAATCTTTGGAAAATTAAAGTAGTGGCCAGTAAAGGTGACTCATACTATGCTGAATAAGAAATTTATATAAAATGTATCGTAAATTTTCTATACTTTTAGTAAAATTTCCTATATAGTACAGATTTTTTGGTACTCTACGTTACCTTTACTGGCTACAACTGCAATTTTTCAAGGATTCTTCCATTACTGAACGGATTAAATTTGATGAGTTATTTATCAGTATAATTATTTTGTATCATTTAGTAAACTACTTTCATCAAAGTCTACTCCAATAATTTTGTAACACTTTTTATTTATTCAATATTTGTATTACTTTATATTTTAAAACATTTTTGATCAAATTATTGCAAAAATAAAAACGCATAAAAAATTGATTGAAATCAATGTTGCTTCATACATTGTTAAATGGTTTATTTAATTGAATGTGAATTTATGAGGAGTAAGATTTTTAATACAGCCCTTAAAGAAATTAAAACAAAAACATTTTATTTATATTTACTTAATATAACACCTAATTAGTCTGAGTTCGACAGTTAAGTATTAATAGTCACGATAAATGTTACGTTTCTTTTAATTTATCATATTTTTATTACATTTATTTTTATTACAACCAATTATTTAAGCGAGAAGATATTTTTTATAAAAACACCTTTATGGTATTTACTACCTAAGAAAAATAAAAACCTCATAATAGCGGTAATAATTTCACTTAAAAGACGAAATATATTCTTATTTGTTAAACAACATTCTTCAATTGATTTTCAATAAATTTTTCCAGGTTCGAATGCTTTAAAATATTCAAAATTATGGGTAGATGTATTTTATTTTATTTTTATTTTATTTTATTAATTTTAAAGGACATAAGTCCTTTTACAAAAGAAAAATACAAAGATTTTAATACTATTTAAAATAATAACATAATTTTTTTTATCTCCTGAAGAATTTTTTTATCTTTGAAACTAGTAGGTATTTTTATTTATTATTTTCAGAAAAAGAAAGAAAAATATTCATTTATTCATTTTTTTATATCACTTCATTTTTTTTAAAAATTTGTCGACCTAATAAGTACGCTAAGACAGTAATAGAAAATTATAAATCACTATTAAATAAATAATTTACTTAGCTTTCCGGTAAGTCGCAATACTTTTAACCTCAAAACTTGTTTTGTTATACACTTTGCATAACACGATGTTTTTCCATAAAAAGCTTACGGTACTTGCTACAGCAAACGTTTAACTTTGCCTTGCAACATCGTAATCAATGTGAAACGAGGATGCTTATATACGCGTATTACATTTGCATGAAGGAAGTCTATAATTTTAAAAATTAGTATGAAACACGTGTCATTATATAGTATTAGTGTAACTTTAAAAAACTCTTCGTTTACTATCGGCAACATAATATTAAATAACAAATTTAGATGTACTTTTAATCATACATTTAAATATACATCGACTACGTAAAGGAGTTATAATTATACACTTTTAGGGAGCCGTTTATGTATTATACATTCAGCTTTTAAGGTCAAGGAAACGCCTAAAGTGCGAATAATCACAGCCGATTGAGCAACTCCAGCTACAGACACAATGTTTCAACGCTCTCGATTATTGTGCTTTCCCTCGGGCAGCCAACTTTCCTATATTACAAGCAGCTCGCCTTAAACCGGACCTCGCCACATCTCTGAGAAACAGGCGAAAAGGTCCATCCCTTCCCACCGCCGTCGTTCGTCTTGTCCACCGAGGAATAATGGGACACGGCCTTTAAAGTTTCGCCAGAGGGGTGGCAGCGCGTTAATCGATGCAAGTTCGAAAGATCGCAGTTGCCCGCGCCTCTCCGGAACTTGCCACCAGTCTCGGCTAACGAGGCGGGATTAGTTCCTGCTCAGTCTCTCTCTCTCCCCGAGTCGATTTCGCCCTTATTCCGAGCTACCATCGCTCTCCGCTGGAACTATTGGAGGGCGTCAGGGTGGGGGAAGGGGGGGAGCTAAAGTTTTCGAATTTCCACGACGGAGGAAGATTTCTCTCATATTGCCGTCTTGCTCCCTCTCGCTCGAATCGACTTCCGCCGTTTCCCAAATCGGAATTGATGAACCAGCGCTTTTCGGCGGCGGCGATCTTCGGGGGCACCTTCCGTTCCACTTTTGCGAGAGCTTGCGCGCGCACCCAGCTGCTGCCGCCGGCAGAGAATCTTTCGGTAATTTGCGCCTCGTTCTTCGCCCGAGTGAGAAATGATTCTTCGCTCCACTCGACAAAGGACATTACTATCCGTTAAGAAAAGCTCGACGATTCTCTAGGAGCTGAGGGCTGTAGCGAATTCCCAGCTGAACTTTCGAAGATTTTATATATAGCTGCGTTATATTCTTTTGGCTGACTTGTTTAAATACCGGAAATGAACTATTTTCTGGACCGCGCGGACCGGATTCCTTCTAGTTATTACAGTTACTTTATTGTCCTTTGGGGCACTGGAAAGTTCGTCGATATTGTAGGAACTTAATCAGGGCGATAAATAATGAGTTAACTACGATATTTTTCAGATTAAAGTTTCACGACTTTTTCAAAGAAGTAACTTCGCAAGTTATGAGAATGTTTTATGAAAAACAATAATAATGTTGCTCAGCTATTTCGTTCTAAACTTTATAATTAAAAATATTTAGCCAATGTATCAAAATATGTTGTTACGCGTTTTTAATTTTAAAAATTTGTCACAACACAATTAAAAAAATAATCTGTTTGGGGTGATTAAACTATTATCCGTGGAATCAAATAAATATACTTTGACGTGCAAATTAATAATTAACTCTAAAGTATTGACATTATATACATAATAAATTTATACGTATATAATACGTAAATTTTATTGCATTTTTATTATCCACAAATTACCCTCGAATACAGCTAATACAATCACAACTCCAGTGGCATTCTCTCAGCTGCGCGGCACCCTTCTACAACAACACCCTAAAAATTCCTTGCGTACTTGGGCAAGCCTAATCGAGGAGATACCTTTCCTCGACCGCGTATACACGGCTGCGCAGCGCGCGAATCCAATTTAAGCGGTAATCGATCAATATCCTTATCCAGGACGCGAAATTCCAGAGAGCAGCAAGGGCTGGAGCGAAGGAGTCATTGTGAGAGGAACAATAGTCGAAACGTGGCCGAACCGCAATCGCATATATTAGACGGTCGGCGCGTAGGGATGACGCGAGGGGTGGCTTTTCGGTCCCTGCATATTAAACGCACGCCTACACGCTCATCGCGCACCAAGGTATTCCTCTGAATTCCGTCGTGGCGGTACCCACTTACCTCTTATGCGAAGGTCCCCTTCTCTATTGTACCGACAGAGAGAATGAGAGACAGACAGATAGATAGGTATTTTATTGTCCAAGGACTCTACCGTCCTAGTCCTTTATAGTCAAGGTCGTTCCGACTGGTATAGTTTTAAATAGTATAGTAACTATTTTTAAATTCTAGTTAAAATGTTTAATTTAATAAAAAACTTCGATAATAAAAACAAAAGGAAAAATAAAATAAATAAATAAAAATAAAAATTAGGTAATAAAAGAATGGGACGTGTCGGATAAGTCCAATAAGCCACTACTGGGAATTTCATTAAAATCATAATTTAGGTTTAGATTTTGATACTACTACTAATATTAAAGTATAAATATTGTTACAATATTATCGCGATGTTGTTACAATATTACTAAAATATTATTACAATATTGTTACAATATTACTACAATATTATTACAATATTGTTACAATATTACTACAATATTATTACATTGTTACAACATTACTACAATATCATTTCAAAATTTCTGCAACACTGACACAACCTTGACGCAATATTAACACAGTATGTATATTTTTAAATAACAAAGTAATTGTTCTTCAAAAAATTTGTATTAATAATACTACAATGTTATCACAATATTGTTACAATATTTTACAATATTCCTATAATATTGACACAATATTGATACAGTATGTATATTTTTAAACGAAAAAACAATTTTTAAGTATTAACATTATTACAACATTATTAAAATATTCCTAAAATACTAACACAACATTAACAGAATATTAAGACCATATTGCTTCAATATTGCTACAATATTGAAATAATATAAATACAATACTAATGCAACATCGTTACAGTATTGACATAGTATATATATTTTTAAACGACAAAACAATTGTTAAGTAATAACATTACTAAAATATTATTGCAGTATTGTTATAATATTGTTGCAATATTGTTATAATATTATTACAATATTATTACAATATGGTTGCAAGATTATTGCAATACTATTACAATATTGCTACAATATTATTATAATATTCCAACAATATTACTCTAAAATTATAACAATATTGATACCATATTATTACTATTTAGAGCCAATATTGCTACAATGTTGCTACAATATCACTATGATATTGCTTTAATATTATTACAATATTTTTTCCATATTTTTAATATACTGTCAACAAGTACAACGCTGATACAATATTCATATAATATTGACACAATATGGATACAATATTGATACAGTATTTTGTAAAATACCTGTGAAATATTGGTAAAACATTAGCATCATTTTGCTACAGTCTTACTACAATAATATCACATCATGCAAAATGCAATATTTTGCTAGTGTTTTAGCATGTATTTATGATATTATTATAGAATTTGTGTAACATACTTCTATAATATTATTACAGATATATATTGCTGCAATATTTATAAAAAACATATAATTGTTGCAATAATAGTTTAATATTGGTTTGAAAGTTATGTTTTAAACGTTTATAAAGATTAAAATGTGGATTTAAAACTTTTTACTTCCAGATTTCACACAAGAAGTATATTGTCTTATACTTAAATTTTAAGTTTTCCGTTTGTATACAGTAAAAATGAATGGGTAATATTTATATTTTTTTCATGACACATATCTAGAATTTGATCAAAGTTAAAATTTTGGAATAATTACAGAAGTCTGGGATCTAATCTGGCATAGTTGCTAATGCTAGACAAAGCCCAGAATAATCGCGAGATCAACACCAGACATCGATCAGATTAATATTTTTACACGAGAGATTATTTATTTAAAAAAATAATTGCCTTTTTGTATCTCACAAGTTTCTACTCATAAATATCATTTGATAGTTCCTTTGATTTTTAAAATTAAAGTTTAAGGTAATGTGACATCTTTCTTGTTACTACTAAGAATACCATACTATTTTCATTGAATTTTTAAGCTTCAAAAAATTTGTTCTCTTAATGGAGATCAACAACGTGACGGCGCCATATTTTTTAAAAGTTTACAATTAAATTTTAAATAAAAATGGCTACCCGTATTCTCTGTAATAAGAAGGGTTTTACGCCTCAAAATCATCTTTTGTGCATAAATTATCTTTGATTTTGTATAACGACTTGAGAGGGTAGAGTTTTCATCGGACTTCAAGCTATGCTTTAAATTTAAATTTGCATAACATAAAAGGACAACCGTTAAAGAACACAAAGAGGAAAAGCGCTTGGTTTTTTCTTTCATTTGCTTTCAAGCAATCTTTATAATGAGCTGCTATTAAATTTTTTATGTTGAGTGAAAAAGGTACATCCTTGCGTTTTTCTTTTTAGATGGAGAACGCGACCAACTTTCCTTTCACTATCACAGTTGCGTTTCACCTTCTAACAACTGAAAGCTCGGTGCATTAATTAAGTTACAAAATATACGCACTTTTTTTATTCAAACCTTCACTTAACTAGTACCTCTATGCAATTAACAAATGTCATATCAACAAGTTTTTCATTAAAGTTTATTTTGGTACAAAATTTTGAAGCAATATATAAAAAAATATTACTAATTAAAAGATGATTATCGTACTTTTTATTTAAGTACGGTATAAATAATCAATTATTTATCTCAACAAAACTTATCTCACACACAAACACTTTCTGTCTGAAAAAGCTTATGTTATTAACTCTCTGTAATACAATAAATACCTCCTTTTCGGACAAAAACTTTTCCCCTAAAAACACTTAAAACACCGACAAAAAAGCCAATCAAAACAACCATAGTCCAGTGCCTGGCTCGCCAGGCGACTAGGTTATTTGCCCCTTCCCCCTTCCTGATTTCGGTGTGGCCGGCGTGCAACAACAAGCTAATCGCCACCTCCCTCGCAAAAATACGCATCGTGGCTCCCGGAAATCTCCTGCTCCTATCGTATATTGTTACCCTCCTCCCTTTTACTCGCGGTCTCAGCCAAAAAGCTCTTCTCTTCCTTGAGCGCGCGGGGGTTGCGCCAAAATTCAAAGTCTCGAAGTGCGCAACGAGGCGTCTAATTACCCCCGCGCTAGTATTTAACGTTGCTGTCTCTCTTTCTATCTCTCTAGCTGGCTGTTTGTTCGGCCGTTAGCGCATTTTCGGGGAGGGGGGGCTGGTTTCCCCTCTTGCTATCTTCGTCTCTCCAGCAGTGTGCTTCGATCCCCGCGCGTGGCAGCGGCTCTCCGGGTAGTTTAGCGTTAATTACGCCAGTTAGACCGTTTGGCACTTACCGCCGCGCACACTGCGATTTCTCGCTGCGACCTCTGTGCAAGCGCGCCGTTTATACGTGTGCGTTTATATCGCTAGAAGAGAGTGTGCCGAGTATTCGGCCGCGTTCTGCGTGTGTATATAGACGCGCTAATGCCGTATGTGGCTCTTTGCGAGATGGCAAATACCGCTGCGAGTGTGGCTCGCGATGTGTTCAAGTGGATGTGTGCGTGCATAGAGAGAGTTAGGGCCCGAGTACAATAGATTTCGCGATTATTGAGGAGTGTTCGATAAAGTCTGGGCGTTGCCATGTTGCTTTACTAGGCTTGTAGGTTTGTAATAAATTTATCGAGGGCAGTTATCAAAACTTGTAATAATTTACCGTTTATCAAAAAATTCACGATTCCGTATCGATCAAATAGTCAACGAACTGAGAATGTATACAACACAAGCCTAAAAAGCATTACCATACCTCGTCCTTTTCTTTAATCGTAGCCCAGCCCATTTCTCTCAACATTAAAACGCAAGTAGCCCAACTGCCATTAACGTTATCCCCATCTCTCAAGCCACATACACGCGACTGCAGAACCCACGTCGTAGTCAAGCCTTAACGCACAGACAGTCGCGTCCATACGTCTCTGGCTGGCAAACTGGCGTGGGTCGCGCGCACTGTACAGAGGTACTAGCCGACTAGGCGTTACGTACCATGGCTTAATGTGACAGCGATTGATTTTATAGTCGCGGCCGTTAGCTTAGCCTCCGCCGCCGCTTTAATGCTGCCTGGGCGACGGTAGTAGCAGTGGAGGTTTAGCACGGGAGGTCTCTCTCTCTCTCTCTCTCCCTTTCTGCGTCGTATCGCGAGCGCGGCGTTTATGAACACGGCGTGAGGTGCGACACTTCGCGGCGACGTTAAGCGCCGGAGCGCAGAGCAAACGGACTGTGTCGGCCGTGTGGATATGTGCGCTCGTTCTGCGCCAGCTGGAAGTACCGTGATGGGAGATTGTAATTAGAGACTATTTTTTGTGGGTGGATGGGGATTCTGTTTTTTAAATTATTTTTTATTTTCATGATTATTTTATTGTTATTATTACTATTTTAGTTTTTATTTATTTTAATTTTTTTCTTACAGAAAAATGTGGTAAAATGCAAATTTTCTCGTGTCGATAAAATGACTTTTCTGTCAGAGGTAGTTCAGGATATTACATAAAAATGAATGATTTGTGATTATAAATGGAATTATTAAAGTTTTGTATAGTAACTTTTTTTCTTAAGATAAGACTAAAATTATTAATGATTCGAGTTTTAAATCGTATACAATGAAATCAAAAGATACCGATCTTTTTTCTTTTTATTTTGATCAAAGAAGATCCTGACAATGTTTCAGCAAAATCTAGTACCTTTACATTATTTGTACTAATTGTACCCTGCAAATGTAGGTATAATAGATTTCATACATATCCTTCGCATTTTATGCTCAACCTCTGAATTTATTGAAACATAACCCAACTTTACTGTACACTCGGTCACAATTCTATCTCAGCAATATTAATTTGAATTTTTGAATTTTTGTTGGAGTAAGGTTAGTCATGGCTTGTTTTGCCGTGAGAGAGAATGAGACAGAGAGTGTTTTTTATAACTTTACCTCAAAAATTCAAATTAATTCCTGAGATAGAATTGTGACCGAGTGTACATTATGTAGCAAAAATTAAACAATTACCGCATCAAAGATAAAATAAATACTTCTGCATCAAAGTTCAGACCCTCTCTCTCTGTATCTTCAATATTCTTATATATTACCTGTACTATGGCATACACACTGTCGGCATTTTTTCTGAAGGGTCCGTCAATTAAAATTCAAGTATCGTAATAATCGCTCAAAGTACGTACGTGAATCGATTTATACTATTGTGTGGTTCCTCGCAAACTTTCTTAAATCGATCGTAAGAATCACCAGGGGAGAGCGTTGCTCAAAGTTCTTGCGCGTTGGAACTTGCGAACTTTACTCGATAATTGATTGTTTTGCAAGACTGGCCTCTATAAAGGCAAACATTACCGTGATGATACAATATGTAGCAATGTAAGCAAAAATTAGAAATAGACGAAAGTTTACGGACTTTTGTTGGGGGTTTGTTTTGAAATATTGATAATAATAATTATTTGTCAACATAGTAATCGTTTACATAATATTTATATTGTTTATTATGAGGGTTTAACTAGAATGAAAATACGTAAGTCAATTCCTCATTCTTTACCAAGGCTTAATTTTAGGTTAAGGGACTAAAATTTGAGAATTTCTTGCGGTTCTTATAAATTTATTTTAATTCTATATTAATATTTCATAAATAACTTGTATTTATCAAAAATATTTTCTTTATGTTTCAGGTGAGTTTTCGATTATTGAGCAGTCCTTGTTTGTTTATCTCTTACGACTAGTAAGTTCAATATTCAAACTTAATATTTATGTAATGTTTTTGGAGCTATTCTCGCATAGTATAAAAATCTCTTCAGTTTGTATACTATTGCGATTTGCACTAAATTATTTTTATCAATTGTCCGTTTCAAGGAAACGTGAAAACGACAATTTACATGCACCACCTGCCTTTCAGTGTTTTAGTAATTTACCTCAGCATCGTCCAAAATTTCATGATAACTAAAATTTAGACGTGAAATTTTGTTTGCTTCTTGTATAATTAATAAATTAATACTTAGGATTTTTCTTTTACTAACAAAACATGAGATTTTTTAAATATTTCATCAATAATTTAAAACAGCACTTTGCTTTTTAAGATTAAAGGTTTTTACTAACAATTTTAACAATATTTAAAATACATTGTCCATTTCAATTTTTTATTGCACTCTAAAATGCGTGTAAAAATACATATTGAAAAAAATATTTATCGATAAAAGTATCGATGAAAGATTATTATGTCTTCAAGTCTACTTCGATTCCACCATTACACCTCAGCAATGGATGAGAAAAAGTTATCGCTTACTTCGACAAATTTCTCACGAGCTTCTTTAGCGTACACTCTAACACATGAATCCGCGCAAACGGTATCTTCTTCGCTTCCCCCCTCTCTCTCCCACTCCATTATTCCCTCGCTTTTTACTTCCCGCGCATTCCTTCTTCGAAATATCCGACTGACTGCTGCTCCCGTTCGCGCTCATTGAGAAATGCCGAGAAAGACGTCACCGCGCGAGGGAGACGGAGGAGCGCAGGCGTGAATAAACTCGGCAAAAAGGGAGCGCGCGCGGAAAAAGCGGAATGCAGGTATCGACGTAAAAACGAGCATATAGACATCGCTGCTTATGGACGTATGGTGGCTCGGGGAAAATGGAGTCATCCGCGTTCCGATGACTGGCCTAACCCTCGACGCATAAAAACAATGCAGCCGAGAGAGACTGAGAGGAGAGAGAGGGGGGGACGTTCTTTTTCACCCTTCTCCTTCGAATTGATTTCGCGACGATCGAGAGCGACGTCTGCGCCCGAAGAGACTACTGGACGTTCCACAGGTGTGTCGCAGGAATTCGTCCTGACATTCTCCATCGATTCCCCCTACCCTCAGCTAGCGCGTGCTCGAGCTCTCTCCGCCCCCTCTTTTGACGTGATTGAGACGAACGTCTCGTTGAGGAGGGTAATTTGCGAATGGTTTTTGCGCACTCGGGTATGTTGTACTGGAGGTTTTGCTGTTGCGTTTTCTTGTTACTGCGTTAGTGAGGATACAGATGTTTGTAGTCTATTGATTTGATAAGTGTTAATAGCTTATAGATGCTAAAATGCTGTACTTCGCGTAATATAATTTTCACATCTTTGACAATTGAATAACTACAATATACTATATTTTGCGTTTGAAATTTATAGAGACTAAATAAATACATGAATTTAAACTGAACCTATAAATCAATATCTATAATTTATTTCATTGAAAGTCCAAACTTATAATTTCATGATTGACTCAGTCTAAGATAAACGTCGCATGACTTTTGATAAAACTAAAAGTAAAACACGTGCATTAAACAATACCTAGTGCATTTCGTACATCACATTTTTTTAATATATTAAATTACTAACTTCTACGTTTTATAGGTAATTTTAGCAGATGTTGCTGAAAAATTATCAAAGCGCTTTCTATCGTCTTTTCTCTATATAGTTGAATAATTTAGAAAATGCCGATGCAGCTGTTTTAATTAATTCCTATAGAATTATTTACAGATGAGTCAACACTTTATTCCTTGATACTATTTTACACAATGCATTGTTCAGCTTTAAGTTTTGTTATTTTACTTTGATTGTTAATTTATGCAAAAGTATGTGCTACCGCTGGTATACTTATCTTCCTAGAAATATTAAATAAACTAGAGGCAGTAATTATTTCGAGTTATATTTTTCTCTTTTAAGATGTATTTCACGTATAATTTTCTATTAAAAAAATATTTTATCCTATAAATTTTACAGTGTACACTTCCTATTCACATATAAAACGCAGCTTTTAAAATTGCATAAATGTTTTAAGTTTTCGTAAGAAAATACACTATAAAATTTAAACCTCAACGAAAACAAAACGTTCAATTATCAACAATGTGACTTCCCGTATACTGAATTCTTTTACTGATATCTATTCATCAACAGTCCATGCTACACATTATCTTTCATACCACTCAGCTCGCGTACAAGACTCTATCTTCCGTTACTCATGACAGGTTCGAGTCACATATCTGTATAGCTCTCGCTCTATTTCTCTCCGCTTATATCTCCAACGGATAAATGAACTCCATCTGTCAATCGTTTTACAATCGGCCCGAAAACGCTCACCTCGTACCCGTAGCAGCCACTCGATGGGTACTTCCGCAAATCGCTCTGCACTGTCTTCGTCAGCTCCTCATCCCGCGGGGAAAACGCCCGGCTGCCAGTAGCGTATATATATAGATATATGTAAGCTCAGCCCTTACGGAGAGACAGCAAGAGAGAGAGAGAGAGAGGGAGAAACTACCGAGAATGTCAAATTTCCGAGCTTTCGCTTCAAATCACTGTCCAAATAAACCGTGCGCGAGCGCGCGCGGCAGCTACTCTCTGCGGGCTCTTTCTTCGAAGAAATTCTCGGCGCGCGCACGAGAGAGCGCGGCTTTCCCGAGGGAGAACCGGTATACTACCTCTCTCCCTCTCTCTCTCCCTCTCTCTCTCTCTCTCTCTCTCTCTTTCTTTCCACTTCGAATGCCAACTTTGCTTAAAAGGCGATGTTGCTGCCTCTGTATACTCTGTATATACATATATCATATATCTCTGTCTTTTTCCTTCTATCGTGCGAGCATTTTAGGGATACGGCTGTATTTCTTTTCCGCAGAGCGTGAAACGATTCAAGGTCTGTTTTGATTTTTTTTCTATTTACCGACAGTTTCTCTTTCTTTCCTTCGGTCTTTGTTTTTCCTGCTGTTTCTTCATATGTCGTTTGGCGCGGAGGCGCGATTTTCCCTTTAAAATTGAAAATTTTACGCTTCGCGTGTGTTCGTTGTGCCGGGAAGGCAGACATCGAAGCTGCTTCGACTACTGCGGGCTGCATATTTCTGGAAGTGCATGCGCGATATTGCGAAATACTTTTGTGTTTATCAAATATTTTCGGATATGTTTGCGTTAGAAAACAGCGGTGCAGTTTTCTGCGAATCAGTTTTGGATTGTTTTGGCTCTGCGTGCGCTGATAAATAATTTCTTAGGAAAATATTGAAAACTCCGGGAATAAAGTATTGACGATTTTCGTAAAAAACTGCCAAAATTTCGGATTACACTGGATTCATGGGTTGAATAAAATTTTATGCTAGAACACAAATATTCGGTTTTCGAGATTTAAACATTTATTTTGAATGCAGAATCGAGTGCTGTTTAAAGTAATAAATTTCTGTACGATTAATCCTGGCCCGCATTGTGTGCCGTATTGTCCGTTACTACTGAATCTACGACCTCGAACTTTTCATGTTTTTCCCCAAGCTAAAAGCTGCAAAGCACACTCTCACATATTTCGAAAGCTTCGAGAGCCCTCGCTCATTCTTCGAAGTTACAATTTCAACTTTCTTTCCAAACGAAGACACATTGTTTCTTCTTCTCTTCTCATTTTTCGAAAAGACCGGCTCGCTTTAGCGCTCTCGCGCCTCAAGGTTATATCGAACAACCAGCCCAGCATCTCTCCCTCTCCTTTCTCTATTTTCCGAGCACGACGCGCCAAGTTGTGTATAACTGCACACGTGCTCTTTCTTCTCTTTGCGATCGCATTCACACTATGGCCTTTCTGTTAGCACACATACGCGCACGAACGGCCTGGCGCAGTACGAAAAAGTACGAGGCCGGAATGCGCGAAGGGCTTTGAGCAAAGTCTCGATTGTAAGTCGGCTGGTAAAACGGCGCAGTACGCCGGGAGGAGGCGGGACCGTAACGGGGGCGAGAAAAAGGAAGTCGAGAAATACTGTACTTTGAGAGAGGGAGAGAGAGAGAATTTTCAGAGTAAAAATAATGGCCTTGCGCGCACCCTACTGGCTTTGGAAAAGAAAGTTTAATTTGTTTTTTTGGTCACTTAGATTTTTTGTTCCAACGAAAATTGGAGGTTTGCGAAAACCTTGTTAGTTTATGTTGAATGGAAACTTGTTTTCTCTTTTTTTAATTTTGCTGATGGAGAGTTGTGCTTTCATTAACTAGATCGTCGAGGATTCCGTTAATTTCATTTTACTGCCGTAATTTAGATTGTTGGATCATTATTCATTTGCCTTATTAATAATTCAATACATCGTTAATCAAATCATGATTAGAAAATTAGCATAAATTACACGTCAGTGACGTGCGAATAATCGAAGGAAACTAGAGCAAAACTAAACCGACGGTAAAACTGAACTAAGTGAATGTTTTGCTTCCAGAAATATTTGTTTTAGATAGGTATAAGGTAGTCTGTACGCGAACTTTTGCTATAATTTCATCAGTCTATTTTGACTAAAATCAATAACACAAGTTTTCATTTAAGTCTTTTTACTAATAACTAGATGTAGTTCTATAAATTTAGATATTAGACTGTCTTAAAATGTGTAATTAAAATATGTAATCTCCCATATAATAATCGTGTTAGTTACTTTTTTGAAAGTTTGATATGATTTAACTTATGCGGAGGTCTTTTTCATAGTACAAGTCTTGTGGAAATTCTAATAGCATGAAATGGCTAAAAGACTAATAAATGACTATTTTTTGGTTAGTCTGAATTGAAAATCCTGAACAAAATTTCATTTACTTTATGATAAATATTAGAGACTTTTCTATTGAAAACAAGGATTCTTAAAGTTGACAAATTAATGACTTTGATTCATCGATTTTTTCTGAACCATCATTACTAAACACTAGCAGAGATCTACTTTACGTTTTTGAGCAAAATTTTGTAGTGTCTCTCCATATTACGACTTATTTATGAGGCAAAAAATGGCTATAAACCTAGTTAAACTAATTAGAAAATGTTAGAAAATGATCAATTATAAGCCAGTGAGAAGGTTTTGGTCTATTAAATGTTGAAAGACCGTTAAAAAAAATAGTTTCATACTACCCTGATAGAAAATTGACCAGATTCTGGGCAGAATTTCTGGTCAACAAATGTTAAAATGACACTTATCTAGAAATTCTGATCAAAGCATTTACAGAGTTTTTAGCTAAGTCTCATTTTAACATTTTTTGACCAGAAAATCTGCCCAGAATCCGGTCAATTTTCTATCTGGGTAGATAAGAGATCAATCGTACTGACTTGTTTGTAGACTTCGGTTAGCTAATTGGCCAATTATTAGGTATTTACTAATTCGTATGTCCACCAGGGAAGGATTAAAGTATCGGATTATTGCGATCTTTACTCAGAGGTAGGTCACCTAACTTCTCGATATTGCAAGTGAAGCACACATACGTACGGAACGGTGTAAATTAACTTTGTGTAATTTAGATCCTCATCTGCTTTTCTGCTTCTTTTCATTGAGGTGTTATACAGAAATAAAGTATAACAGCGAATAATATGAAATAAAAATCCGACGTGACTAGGATAAGCAATAGAAAAAACAAATATTTGCTGTATATTTAGGCTAAAACCTTTGTTTTTGCTCGCCGTGCCTATTTAACCTCTGGACATCTTATTGTAAAACTATATAATCCAGTCCATAAATGTATATGGGTGCACGAGTGCGCACACGTGATTTTTATAGAGATAAAATGCAAAATATGGGAATGCAAAATGCAAATAGAAGCGAACGAGACAGATTCCCTGCTACACCCTGCATAGCACATCGGCAAGGTGCAGCCAATTGAAAAGCCGAGCGCACCGCGCGCTCTGGTTCTCTCTCTGTAATCTTTCAAAATTGTTCAGCGTGTTATTTTCGTCACGCGATTGTTGCACATCTCACACCCCCGTCTGTCTTTGGCCTGCCGCGCTTTTCCCTGGGC
This sequence comes from Eupelmus urozonus, assembly GCA_900480035.1. Lineage (NCBI taxonomy): Eukaryota > Metazoa > Arthropoda > Insecta > Hymenoptera > Eupelmidae > Eupelmus > Eupelmus urozonus. Next base: position 27,335 of record UELX01001490.1, on the reverse strand, counting down.
CACTGACACCTCCTATCGTTCTTTCTCTCTTTTTTTTGCTCGCATCAAACTTTTCCCTTTTATCTTTTTGCGAGGGAAGAGGCCTTGTCGGCACGTTTCAGAATTTTAACGATTTTTTTTTTTTTTTTGTTGCGACCGTTGGTTCTTTTATTTTTTTCCTCTGCCTCTGGAACGCAACCGCCGCGCGCAGTGGTGGCCGAAAAAATTTGAAAACTGCGGCCGGGAAACCGCATTTGGCCCCGGCGTGCGCGGTCGATTTTCTCCGCCGCGGCACCGGAGTCTTTTATTTTGCAGAGAGCGATATATGTGCCGGCGTGTAACGCGAAAAGGCGGGCAATCGTGACCGCGACGTATTGCGAAAATGATCGCGTTGCGGTCTTTTTTTGAGATAAAAGCGAAATTTGATTGGAATGAATGCTTTTTTAATGAGCTGCTGGAAAATGTGAATTAGGGGGTTCCAACAACATGTGTATTTAATGTGGATGTTTTAATTTTCTTTTATAAAGCTTAATTTATTTATTGCAAATTTGAAAGCGATAATATTTTGTTATCAAGAATATTAATCACTGCAGAGTAATCAGAATTTTTAAAGAAAATTCTAAAAAGTGATATATGTTTTTTATCTCACATCCTGGCTGACCACGAGGCTTTCCGTTTTTCTTTACTTTCCTGGACTTTTTCATGTTTTTGCTGCCAGCCAGGATATATGACGTGCACTGAATTTCAAAATGATATTTTTTACTCCTGATTCATATTATGTGAAACTTGTTTACGTTGTACCCGAGATAAATTCTAAAATAAAATTTATTTATAAACTTCTCGTTCGGAATATTTCCTATATAAACATAATTCTAGAAATAATTTTAGCAATTAAAATGCAAAGCTATTTCAGCCACCGTACTTTTAAAGTCGAAAATTACAGCCGTCCGGTTGCAATGCCACCTCTCGCGAATGACCTAAATAATGAGAAACGAATGCATTAAAATTAATCCCAAAACGATTACATTCAATTTAAATACAATTATCACTCCTCTCCCGTGCGCTCTCAGCCTCCCGTCCTCTCCGGCCTCTAAAACAAAACAAGACCAAAAAATCCCGGCTGTAATTTACCTTCATGAAAATCCTCATTCTCTCCTAACCCAATGAGAGAAACCCGCGCGAGACAGAAATCCGCGCGGGTTCATCCCGCGGCCCCGAAGTGCACGCTCGCGCTTAAAAACGAAGAGTAATTTGAAACGAAATGAAAAAAGCAGCGCCAGCTTCCCGAAAAAAAAGCCGAGAGAGAGAGCCGCGCGCTCCACTTTTCCTCCGCGCGTTTAAAAAATTTTATCTCCGACCGGCGCGCGAGCGCGCGCGCAGCCTTCCTCGACGACAAAAGCTTCATTTTCGTCCGGCTCGCGAAGTTTTCATTTTCCGCCCGGGAATTATACTGTAGAGAAAAGCCGCGCGTACGCGCGAGCGGCTTAAAATCCCAGCGCCAGCCACGCGCGCACCGAAACGATTCCGGCCTCGTCACGCATCCCGCGCGTTAAAAGAGATAGCGCGCGCGCGCATCGGAACGCCACGCACGCGAGCTTTGCGGCCGGAGCTTGCGAGCTTAATAGCCGCGGCGGGGGTGCGGACGCGGTGAGAGAAGAGGGTGCGCCCCGTTGTTTTTGCCCCGCGCGCGAGAGATAAGAGAGCCGCCGCGCTGCCCCCAACGTGTTTAATGGCGTGTGGATTTTTCGGGACCACCCTGGCTCTTTGGCTTCTGTCTAGGTTTAGTGTGGAGGCTATGTCGTGGGTAGAGGCGGTAAGGTGTGATTGTGCTGGTGCTATCAAAGTTTAATGTCTTTTTTATTATCGGCGAGGCGTTTAAAAGGCTGCGGACGAGATTTTTGGCCATTTTCCGGGATGACAGTATGTAAATCGTTTATGACGCATGCGGTTTATTTGAAAGCCGCGAACATTACGCAAACAGGCTTAGTGCAACTTTTGTTTGAGGATTGGAGATACTGCTGAAACATTTTGTTTCTTTTTACGAAAGTGGATGGGAGGTGTAGGACATTTTTTTATTTGATTTTACTGCGATTGTTATTGGAGTGATAACTTTGCCTATAAAATCGTTAAATGTTTTATCCTATCTATCGTCCTTTAAATTTATGTTTCAACTATATTTGTGAAAATTTATTTATTTTTTTAAAGTTATCTTTTTTCAAATTGCGATAATTGTCAATGTCATTATAGAAAATTTTAACGAATTGACAGGTTCTTACGTTATAATAATTTTAACGTTACATACTCAGCTTTGTTGATTGGTTTTGATTGCGAATGATTCCAACGAGACTCATTCAATTGTTAAATTTTTGTGAGAGATTTTAATTGGATTAATAAAACTGAAAGGGGTTGAATTTGAATGGGGCTTTGGTATGCGGTACTACGGACGTTTTTTTCTTTCATAACCAATAATCTGATTACTTTGTTAAATCTACTTTGGAATAAATATTCCATATGCATGTAGTTAAAATCCGATAAGCCACAATTGAAAAAATACGTTTTGTTCGTTCAATTTTATGCATTAGCCTTTTAATTGCTTTCAAGCGAATATTCGATTTTCAAAGGTAAGTTTCACGCAAAGTAAATAGCCCTTGTAACGCCTCTTTTATTTTACGGTTTCGCACTTTTATCTCTTCACTATGGAACGTTGATTACGCGCATAAAAATAACATTCACCCCAAATAAACCGTCACACTAATCCTACCTATAAAATCGTAACCATACAACATCAAGCAATCACTAATTTTCACCCTATACACTTATCCCCGACCCTCCGCTCATCAAATCCAAACATTCAAATCAATCGAGCCCCCGAGCCCAGCGCTCCAGAAACCGCAATCAGCATCGCCGCTTCAATAATTACCCGACAAACAGCACTTATCAGCCTCTCTCACGCTCCCTCTCAGCCCTGTAAGATATCCCTTAACCCGCTAACGCAATTGATCGGCGATCGTGCCTACTCGCTCGGCGAGGCGTTGTTCTTATCGCGGTGTACATCATCATCATCGTGCCCGCGGCGGCGGCGCGATTTCCATGAGGCCAATCGTCCGGAAAGCCGAAGATACGCTCGCGCGCTGGCTGGCACAATGGGCGCCCAGATAGCCCGGCGATATCCGTCACGAGATAGTTTCGCGCTCGCGCGTCCTCCACGAGCCATTTGCGCCCTGCGCGCCCGCTTCGTTATTTAGAACGATCTAATCTCGGCTTGATGGTTACGCACTCCTTGGGAGGGAAGCGCGAGCGGGTAGGCTGGATTGGATTCTCTAACGTAGTTATTAGCCAGCGGGGAAGGGAGAATGACAGTTGCAGCCGTGCGTGCAACTGGCGCGCTGCGAGGATACTCGCTCGGCGGGGGTTGGCTTTAATGGCGCGGGAAAATTATCGCGATGATGTTTACAAGTTGATGTTGACCTGGGGTGATGGTGGGATGGGTTAATTGTTAATTTTTGTGGGAAGTTCTTTTGTTGAGATTAGAGTTTACAAAAATAAAAACGTACGGATCGCTGTAGCAATATTATTGTATCATTATTATCATAATTCAAACGAGATAAATAGGTAATTTTCTAACAAAATAAAAAATCTCATTGTACAGTTCACTACTTCATCCAGCACAGTTAGTGATAATCTTATTTTAATATTTACTGAAAAATCCTCTATCTACGTGCACACGCGTGCACCCTTAAGTACGTCATTACGCTTATAAAGCTCGTTTTTAATATCCCTGCAGTGTCGGCGGCGCAGCAGCCAACTGCAACCGAGTTTGTTCGTAATTATTCACTAATTACGAAGTGGATTCAAAAAATTCACTTAACCGCGATCTCTACTCTCGCAGGCGCCCACTAAACTTCGCGCTTACATGCACAGAGCGCACAGCGATTTCTATTCTATTCGTTTGTTGCTACCGCGTTTTGTTTCATATAGAGCAAAGATGAGATCTTCTTCATCGTATTCTCTCTCTTTCTCCCTCTTGTTCCCGAGCGACCTTATTTTCTCCTTTTACCTACAGCAAGGCGCCTTTTATCTCTTAATACGGGCTCGCGACAACGAGACGAGACGTCGTCGACGAACGTCGGCGGATTTGCTCGTTTGTCGAGATGTATACGCGCTGCCGTGCGTCTGTGTATACGTTCTTTCGCAGGTTCATCTGTTGCGTCGCAAGAGAGACGGGGATAATGACGAGCTCCGTTGCGCGAGCGCGAGCGCTGAAAGATGAGTTCGCCGTGTTGAATTAACGAGGTGTACTGCGCAAAGAGCGAGTCTCGCATGAATTTTCCATCTAGCGAGAGCCCAGCGACGCGCTGAATTTTTGTGTAGCTAAGCGCGTGTGTCGCACTGCGACGACGACGACGACTTTCTTGGAGAATGTTGAATAATTGCCAGGGGGAAGAGCGCCGGGATTGATAAAGCTCTGCGGCGCGCTACTCTTCTTCTTGATATCTTTTTAATTGTCATTAAGAAAGATCGGCAAGCGAGCTCATTCGAAATTCCTTTGATTGAAAATTCAGCTGGGGACTGAATTTGAATTGGCGCCGATCTCGATGAATTCGTTAGTTTTGAAAAGCGGTTTCGGAATGAAGCTTTGCGAAGAGCTTTTTTTCGAGCTTTGATGTTTGGCAATCTTTAGCGGTATCATGGCGACGATCGATGTATAAAAGCTTGTAAAGTTATTGAAATTGTTAAAATTTACCTCCTTTTGTTTTGTAATTTATCATTACTTCCATTTTATATCCAATTTAAAACTTCATTTTCACATAAATTTACAATAAATCAGTATTTAGTTTTAATCATTTATAAAGACTACCCCGCTGCTGTAAATCAATCTCACCGATACGCAAATGCCTCGCACATAAAAATTGAAATTCATCGAAACATGATCCGAAATAACTACCACCAGAGCCAGACAGCATCCAACCTCTTTGTATAATTACAGCTCCCGGTAGCTTTCGGATCCCAAAAGCATAACCCAATCTGAAAAAGCGCGACAACTCTCCGATATATGCTAATCGTCTCAAAGTGGCCCATCCTGCAATAAAACTACCGCACACCGGATAATCGTTACGAACGAGTTTCTCCAGCGTCCAGTGCGCGCACGCCGGACAATTCCGATATATCGAGCTTCACTTGAGGCCGCTGGCGCGGCCCGCGTCCGCTCGTAAATCTCCCCATTGACGTGGCGCTCGCGGGCCTCCATTCTCCGCGCAAGCTCCCATATCTCCGACGAAACACGAGCGCACTGCTCGTACATTCGTAAAGACGAGCAAGCGAGAGGGAGAGAGAGAAAGAAGGCAGCAGCGTGGGAATACGGCGTTCCGCTGTATACTGACTACTTAATAAGCCCACACGCCGGCGCGTTGTTTTTGCAGATTTATATACGCGCTAAAGGATATACATGAGAGGGGGTTTGATTCTTGTTCTATGGAGTCGGGCTCTTTGAGGGAGCGAGAGGAGACGACCGAGCGAGCGGTAATTTTTTTATGTAACTTGCAGAGTGGAGAGGAAATCCGATAGAGGGTTTGTAATAGGTTTGTATCCTCGAGTTTACATTGAGCTTTGCGAAGTCTATTAATAGTTACAGAGAGGATGTATTGCGCTTTATATACTTGCGGAGCGTATTTAGTGCTATTAATCTGATGCGTTTCGGCTTCTTCTTAAATCCGATTAACGCTGCTGCGCCGGTATTCGAGAAATGTATATTCGCAAATCCTCGCTTTAGATGTAAGTTTAATGGCGTAGGATCGTTACAGAATGTGGGTGAATTCTCACTTTAATTAGTTCAATAAAATACAAAATTTTTCTTTTAAAGTACGTCGCTTTTAATACTGTTTCACTAAATGATTTTGATGATAAGCTGATAGAAAGTATCTTGAGAATCTGAAGTAATAAAATTCAAATAGTTATAATGCTATCATTTATAAACTTGATGAATGAAGTGGAATGTACTGTGGTAAATCTAGCAACGGGATGCGCAATCTTATCACAAAATCAGTATAGAGAATTCCTCGACACATCCTCCATCTTCATAAAAACGTTTTATTTTTGTCTTCTTACTCCGGAGTCAGTACAAATCAAATCAATGCTCTCCTTACCCATCCTATCCGTACCAACTTCTATCTCGATCCCGAACTCGCGATACGTCCTATAAAAGCACTTGGAAGCATCCGATCGGAAAAGAAAACACGTACATCGCGGGGCCAACGGCCTCTCGGGACTTTCCTCTCCCTCCCCGGTAAACCAAGAAAAACTCCTCAACTATAATTATTCCAATTTACAAGCCAACTTCCGCAAAATTCGGCCGATCAAAGTGCGCAGCCAGCAACAACAGCCCGCGCGTGCGTCGCTTTCGGCCGAGCGAATTTCTCGAGTGCTCATGCAGAGCGGCAGGAAGAATCCTTGACAAATCAACTCTCATTCTGTTAATGGCTACGGTTATTTCCCTCCCCTTTCGGTCGCGATGCTATCGGCTAAGTTCCAACGTGGCCAGGGCGACCTATCCTCGCCGGGCGCGCCTCGCCTATCCCGGAGCGTTCGCTGCAGTTTACCCGGCGAGTTTTGCAGTTTCGCAGTTTCTGGATAGAGCGGCCGTTTGTATTCCGCCTCGAGAGCCGGAATAACAATATAGAGTCGGCGTGCACGTGTGTGTGTGTGGATATGCCGAATGGGAAACCGAAATTCCCGGAGGCTCGTGGGAGAGGGGGAGGGCATGGCTGGGAGAGGGGAAATGAATTATCGGTTGAAAGAGGAGGTTGCTTACTGCAGAGGATTGCACTGCGATTAGCCGGGCAAGGAAAGCTTGGATAATCCATTATGGGGTAAGAGTTTCGCGTCTGTAAAGTTTTGTATTTGCGTTTGAACTTTGGGAAATAAGAACAATATTTTAAGGACGAAAAGTGGGAAGGTGGCGTCTTACCGGACTCGGTGATTATCTACTTATATGTATTTGATCGTTGTACTAAAATTAATAATTAATTAGATGTACAAATCATAATTTTATTCCTTAAAAAAGACAGCAGTTTAAAATAGATTAAGTTCGCTCTACACACAATATACATTTTATTAGGATTAATAGTTGTGAATTTAACTTTAAATTCACATTTCTAACACATCGCAATTTTCTTACATTTTCCACTGTCTATCCTTTTTCAAAAATGACATTTGCTGCAGCGAGGAATTGTTTCAGAATTGGACTTTTAAAATTCCATGACGTAAGTAATCACGAAAAAAAGTCGTCAGACAGCAAGAGAGCTGCGCGCGCGCCATACGTATGGATTTTGTCCAACGTTGCAGAATAAGAAAACCCGAGGCAGCCGAGAGAAAAAAAGTAGGAAAAAAAAGTAGAGCCGAGCTCTGCGCGAGAGAGAGATTAAAAGAGATAGCGGGAAATAGAGAAGGATAAAAGGAGGGAGAAGGGCTACAGCCAGCCCGTGCGCGCTGGACCGCGGCCAGGAATTTATCCAGCCTGCAGGTATACACACCAACGCGATAGCTCCCCCCCCCTCCCCCAGAGTGTACGTATATATACGTATAGGATAGCGGGGCTGTGTATTTATTGGACCGTTCCCGATGTAAATGCGCGTGCCGCGGATTATTGGGAAGCGATCTTCCTCTTCTGCAAACAGCGAAGGATTATTCGTAGACGCCAGAGGCGCGCCACCGCCACGGCTCTGAGTCCTCCTCGTCCTCGGCAATACACGAGCCACCGGCCCGCCCAGAGATACAGGCTTAATGCGCTCCATGCGTGTGTGCATCCAGGAAAATTGCGCAAGCTTCTCTCTTTGCTTATGCTGCGCTCACTTTTGCAGTCTTCTCAAGGGGGAGGGGGGGGGGGGATTCAAGCTGGAGTGCGCTCGTAAGAGCAAACTTGCGTCGATTTCGAAAATGAATTTTGGATGGCTGTGCGCAGTGCGCTTGCGGTTTTTGCTTATCGATCAGACTGCGCGGGTTTGGGAAATTGATGGTGGGAAGTGCGTCTAGTGCTTTTAGGAAGAATAAATAAGAGACTAGAGATGTTTTATGGATTCGGTAAATGGAAGAGTAAAAAATTAATAGTATTTATTGTTGATACATATATTTAAAAATTTTGCTGCTGCTAAGCATCATACTAAATTTTTTAAATATGAGAACAAATAACATTAAATCATACAGTAGTAAGTTAAACATTATTCTAAATCTGCATTCCTTTTTGGTAATAATACAGTACAAAGGATACCACAACCCTTTGAGAATCGCGTAAATTCTAAAATTACTACAATTCCGTTTTGAGAACTTGAATAAAAGCCGCGGTCGATATTTATATACATATCGCGTCAAATTAGCCCGCAAGACGCGTACGTACGACTCCCTCATGAATGCAGCCAGAGCTCAAGTAGACGTTGCGGCGCAGACGTCTTGCAGTATCTAAGGCTTCTTCAGTCCATCATTATTTCATGCTTGACCCCGACTTGCGTTCGCTTATACAGAGTCAACGCTATAGCTATACGCGCTGGAAGATTTGCGTATTATAGTTGCAGATGCAACTTTTATGTCTTTATTTGCGAGTCTTTTTATTCTTGGCGGATGATGTGTATTCAAGTTGATTGGAAGCATTAAAAGAACAAGGAATGTGATGTGTTTTTTAATGTTTTAAATTCTTTGAAATGATAATGATATTAGGTTAGAACTACCTTTTTAAATGTCAAAATTTTATAACTATTCAAAGATAAAATTATTTTTTTACAAATACAGAAAATATGTTTTTTTATGTCATGGCGTTTTGTAGTTTACGGATTAATAAAAGTGAATCCTGAAAAGAAAACAGATATTTCTGTAGCTATTTTAAAGTGAAAATAAAATTTTTAAATATAACAAATATTTATTGTCAAACATTGAAAATTTTGTATTGTTTTACAAGTTGATCATATTTTTATTCAAAATTTTTTATGCTACAATAGGAAAACCATTTCAGAGTTTTATTTTCAATTTATTTATGCATTTTCTATTCTGATGAAAAATTGAATGGAGTTTGCTAAACTTTGCATTGCAAGCGTTCGTGTAAAAATCAAACTATAAACTAAAATACAAAAATTAAAACAAATATTTAAATTGTAAAACAATGTAAAATTTTTTAGATAAAGAAATTGTAGAAATATAAGTAGATTTTGTATTTAGTAAAAAGCTCTTTCACATAATGTTTTTTAACATATATACTTCTTTACAGACCTAGAAAAATCAATTCAATCAAATCACCAAAACAATCGTAACTCTCGTCATTAAAAAATTTGTCCACCTTTCCCTAAATTCTAGTACAAACACTCCGCATTGCAAATCCCGTACTTTATTAAAACATCTCTACCACCTCACCTTTATCCCACCCATTTAAACCAGATTCATTTTCTCCGCGCTCATACACACGCGATTAATAATCGCCTCGTTCATCCCGCAAGACTTGCCGTATAAATATAGTCGCTCTCTTCTTACTAGCGCTTTCCTCGCGCTCCAGCACCGAGATAACGCAAGCTCTGTTTCGCTGGCTGTTCTCGCGCGCGGAAATCCCACGGGTAAACACGGAGCCCGAGGTAGCCCCGCGACACTCCATTAAAACTCAAAGTGGAATCATCCGGGGTGTTCAAACACGGGCCTGGCGTAAACCGATGATTCGCTCGCGTTTATCCCCGCGATTCTCTCCTCCTTCGTTATTTTCTTGCAATTCTTTGTCGGAGATTTTCTTCTCATGCATAGGGAATCAGGGCCGCTTTGGTGCTGTAAATATGCCGCTTTGATACGCGACCGGGGCTGAAAGGTAAAGCTGTCGCCTTGTTTATCGCTGTGTTTGCTTTTAATTTTTTTTTTTTTTTTTCGCGGGCTGTTTATATTGTTGCCGCAGCGGCTGGTCTGAAGATGGCTCTTAATCGTTAATGGATCGCGATGCGTGAAAGGTGGCGCGGCAGCAGCTGTTTACAAGATCAACCGTATATTTTGCGGAAGGTTTTAATGGATTCTTTTAAGGGGTAAGTATAACGATGCGGAGATTAGAAAAAGTTTAGTAAGTTACTGGGGGTAATAAAGAAGGCAATGATATTTTTCTACCTAAGAGTTTTTAAATTCTCTCATAATTTATATACAAAATAAACTGTATTCGGAGATGCAAGTCTTTCAGGGAGTCTCCGTTTTCTCATTTTCACAATTTTATCGAAACTGTCATAATTATTATTCTTCAAATCCAAAATACATCCTAAGCACACTTCAACTTCCGAATCGCGCTCCAAAAGCACCCCCATCTCGCCGCGCGAGATCCGAATCCACTTACGCGAATTCCGCGAGTGATCGATCTCAAGGGTCGCAACAAAAATCGTTTATATCGCAGCGCAACTCGAACGGAAACTGCAGGGCGCCTAGCCCCTCCCCCGTTCTTATCCAACAGAAGCAAGATCAATTTGCGATTTCGAGAGATGAGGGGCGCGTATATACGAAGTTTGCGCTTGCGCTCGCGCAATCTCGCTCGTAAATAACGGCCGTGCGAGCAGGGAAGTTCGCCTCTACCCCCGAGAGCCGAGGCAAAGGCGAGATTCCGCGGTACGCGCTGCACTTTGTCAGAGACGAACGACAGGGGTCAGGAGCGATGCTCTTCGCGTAATCGATTCGCGAGCTTACCGTGTGTACGGCCAGGATTTGAGAAGCGCGCGCGCGCGTCTTACGTGTGCATGCGAACTTTGTTGTTGCGAGAGGCAAAGGTCATACATCGGTAAACGCGTGGGTAAAAGATGCATGGGAGGGACTCGTTCTGTAGTGTCTTGTTGGAGTTACGGGAAAGCTTTTCAGTTGATGATTTTGGGGGTGTGTTAGGAAAGCTCATAAATCGGGATCCTCGTCGAAGAGATTCTTGTAATTTTATTGCTCTTTTTTTTTAGGAAAAGTAATGCAGTACTTATTTGTTCATCTTTTCACATTACTTTTGAGCATTTTGGAAAGAATTCGTTATAGGCAAGTTTAATTAATTCAAAATGTTATTTGTACAAGATCGTTGATTAGAAATAATGAAGAAACAATGGAACAATTTTGTCTACACTGCATTTCTGAAATTTCATGCAAAAACATTATACCCAACAAAGACACTGAAGCAATCTCAACTCGTGCAATATTGTCAATGTAGTTTCAATCAAACAAAAACCTTCCTACTCATCCAAATTCTATCTCCTGTGTAGTGAATCGATTCTATACTATTATCAAATTTAACATAAATTGTTTTTCTTCGAAGTTGTTTTTATTTAGTTGAAAAATTGTAATTCAAGTGAAAATATGTATATACCTTTTAAAATTCTTTGCAAGACTTTAAAACTATTTTAATTCAGATATTTTTTCAACAAAACTTTTGCAATATATTCGATGTGCTAAAATATATATCAAATCATTTAAGGACGTACTTTCGCAAAATCAAATGCCAATATTTTGCATAAAATTAAAGTATTTTGTTTGTAGGGTCCATACGATTATCTCTGCAAAATATTAGGGCAGATCAACGATCAAGAAACGAAGATAGAAGATTTTGAACTTTATATGAAAAAATATATCTAAAAGTATGTAGGGCCCTTCGAGGCACCCTATATTTTCGGCCATTTGCGAAAGTACGTCCTTAAAAAATAATTTTTTATTTTAAAATGAATTAAAAAAAAGTAAAGTAAAAATTTAGATATATCTAATTAAAGGAATTTATGATAAATCACTTTTAGCTTTGCACTTTAAGGAATAAAGAGCATGTAATCAAAAATGAAAAGAAGTATTATTTAGAAATTATCATTCAGTTAAGATTGTACGATCATCATAAACCTAATTATTTCAAGTAGTACTTGCTTTTATTTCCAAAATAAAATTTCAAAAGGGACATGAAATATTTCATGTTTTCCAATAAACCCTTTATGTTGTTACTGAAATCCATAACAAGCAAAATGAGCGATTACACGATTCCACTCAAATTTTAATCCTACAAAAAATGATGAATCGCTGCTAAAATTGTCATCATGACTACGCTTGTCCTCGTTACTTCAATCCGCCTATAGCATATCGATCCATTCGAGACTGCCGGGATGGCTTTCGTGACTCGCTCTCCTTATTTCACTCCTAGCCGTTCTTTCTGCAGGCTTCAGTCAATAACATATCAGCGATATAAGATTTACTCTCTTTGCATTTTTCATGTTTCTTTTACCGTAATAGCTGTGGTAAAATCAAAGCGAATAAAATAATATCAAGGAATTTTTTTCTCGCTACATTTTCGAGATCCATGAACCTAAATTCTGCGATAAAAAGTGTGTTTAATATGAACCCGAGTAGAACTTAACTAGTTTGGCCTAATTGTAGAAAATTAACTTAGTACTCAGAAGGTTCTACCTAGGACCTAACTAAATTTTACGATCAAATCAATAATTTTAGTTGATTTCTAGATAGGTGCAATTTACCTTCTTTTTCGAAATACTTGTTCTATTTATAACATTCGTCGATGAAAATAAAATATTTATTTCTCATAATTAATTAGTTTTTAATGAGTATAATAAAATATTACCTTTATAAATAACATTAAAAAAATATAAAAATCATAAAGTTGTCATATCTTTTCTTAAAATAGATCAGGTAAATGGTCGCGCACAGACCGTAGTATTTTTATCCTGCGGAAAAGCAAGTATATGAGTCGCCGATAGTTGTATAAAGTACTTTGAATTCACCTTGTTCTACCGATTGATTTTGCAGGACAAACAAGTCTTAAGTTATCCTCGTTTATTCTTAGAAAACATCTATTTTAAAATACAATCATTAAGCCATTTCATGTTCACAATAATTTTTTTTTTTTTAATGTTTTACACTATCGTGACACAATCTTTTTATCGCAGTATTATTAAAACAGCATTTACAGATGAAAAAATTTGTTTTTTTCTTATTTTATTAAATTATTATAAATAATATTAATTTAAACTAACTTTTAAAATCTATTATAAAAAATCACTGAAATATTTCACAAATCAAATAACGTTAGCTGAGAATAGCTGTCAAAATCCACATTTCAACAAAATAGGGTAATTGAAGTGGTGGAATCGTTTTATTTTATTTTTACGTACTGTGAATGTTTTCACTATCCTCTCAATTTGTTCATTGACTTTTAATTCACCTGTACAATAAATTTATGGCAATCTGTTTGCATTTGAATTGATATGAAAACCATAAGTAAAAGAACTATCATTACAAAGCTTAAAATTCTCGTTAATAAAAATAATTATCATATTAATAAACACTTATCTATGTAATTAAATAATTAGCAATTTATCAATAAATTTTAGTATTTATTTATAAAAAATGACTTCTATAACATGCTTTGTTAATTCATTAAAATTTATAAGCAGATAGCAAAATCTCTTGAAAAGTGAAACACTTTAAAAGCTCAAAAATCAAATTAAGAACCCCACTTCCACTTATCGATACCCTTTCCTTTCATTTCAAATACCTCGGCCAAACCGACCATTACGGCTGCTCACTCTATTCGCCGAATTCGGCTAATTAACAATGTGCGATAATTAATTTGGTTGAATTAACCACCCCCGCACCTCCGCCTTCCTCCTGCTCTTGCGTATCGCTGAATCACCTCGTTTCTCGATAATACGGTGGACCCGCGTGTAAACGGAATATGAGGATTAACCGCGATAAATTAAAATGTGTAGAAAAGAGAAAGAGGGAAAGAATTTACTTTTTCGATATGAAAAATGTTTTTCCGAAGACCTAGAGCATCATGTTGTCGCAGGCATGAAATACACGCGTGTCGTTGTAAAATTTGGATGGTGTAATAGGATCGCGAGAGTGTATTAGGTTGTGAAAGAGAATACGTGGAGTTATTCCGATCGTTTTTGAAATTGGCTATCGTTTTGGGTTATTACCAGTACGTGAACGTTACGTTGTAATAATTTTATCGGTGGGTAGGGAGATGTAAAATTATAAACGTCGAATTTTCATCGATAACTTTAATTAACTTTATACTTATGGCTAATGGTTAGATGGATGATGCGCAGTATAGATTTATTGCTTAAAAATCGCCGAATAAGTGTGGATAGTAAATTTGATTATCAATATCCTCATTATTTTGCATATATTATCAGTATTCCGTAGGTAACATTCTGAAATCATGAAATTATTAAAAATCTGTAATAATTTAATTTTCTAAAATAAAATTAATCATTTCATCATACCATCCGCCAAACGATTATATTCATGATGCACGTAAAAAACCCTCAAGCACGACTAGCAGTTCTCTTCCGTAAAAAAGGCTCTTATACCTTAAATTATATTTATTCACGTGAAAAACGCCTAAACGCCCTCGAAAAATCCTCGAGACGAGCATATAAATCGAGCGGTCGCTTCAAAGTCCCGTAGCTCTCTCTCACTCTCTCTCACTCCCTCACACACACACACGTACACTCACTTACCTCTTATTCACGTTCACTTTGGCAAGCCAGCTAACGGGCTAAGAAGGTATACGTGTAAAGGGTAAAAAAAATTCTTTTCGCGAACGCGAAATTGCCATTATAATTTAGCCGGTAGTTACGCGAAAGAGAGAGAGAGAGAGAGAGAGAGCGAGGCCGGTCATTACCGTCGTGTAGCGCTTAGAAACTTGTTGCTGCGCGCCGTCGAACGTATACTGCACCTATACCCCACCTTTGTGCGCGCTCTCTCGCTACGCCAGGCTGCGCCGGTGGTCTCGTCGGCGACGGCGACGATGACCTCTTGTCTCTCTCTTCGTGCATGACGCAAACGTTATCGATCAAAACTCCGGTCCGCGACGCCTGGATAAACATTATTAGCGCGGCTCGGCTGAGCCAAGCGAGACTAATCTCGTTGTGTGTTCCCTCGAATATCGCTGATTTTTTTCCAATAGCCATGCGGAGCTTCGGAGATAAGCGAATTTTCGGAGTTTGGCGCAGTGGTTATAGAGACTTGCTTTGCGAAAGTTGGGAGTGAATATTGGACAGTCGTCTTGAGATGATGTTCTTCTGGAATATTGCTAGAGTTTGAAAAAATTAAAAATTAAAAAAGAGAAAACTATTAATGGATAAATGATTAATTTTTAAAATTTATGTATACACGTGAATCTTAAATTTTATTTAGAGTTAATTACTTATTAGCAAATTTTAGGGGTAATGGTAAGTAATCAAACGATCAAAAATAAACGTTTTCATTGTCAATGAAAACTCCGTTCTAAATTTGTACACTTCATTCCCTTTCTTTTTCCATTCATCGGCTTAATCGATTTTGTAAAGACGTTGATTTGGATTTTCGGCTTGGTAGCTTAGCGCGCGGCGTTTCGCTTGACAGAGATGGAAGTCGCTTTTGTTGCTGTTTCGCGTACGCGCGCGACACTTGAAAGCTGCTGCGCTGGCCCCCCTTAATTGACGACAAAGAGAAGATTTAACGTTGTATCCTCGAATAAATCAGCGGCAGTTAAGCTCCGGGCGCGCGCGCGCACGCTGCTCTCTTCGTAAACAGGAGGGCATGTTCGGCTGTCGTTTTGAACGACGCGCGTCGTTAACTTTCCGACGGGAGAGCGCAGTGTCACACCGCTGTGCGTTTTGTTGCTGCGACGCGCGCGCAGGTGCAGTCGATTGCAGTTGCAATGAGCGAAATGGCAAATTTAGTAAAACGTGGCCATTTTTTATCATATTTATGGTGCAAATTAAAAAAAAAGAAATGAGATAGTGAATAGTATTTTTTTTTATTATTTAATTAAAAATAGATAACCTATGAGATCAATAAGTTTAATAATAAAATATATAAAGTAGGTGGTAAATAATTTGTCAAATGATGGGAAAAAACGTGCTTTTCAAATATTAAAAAACCTACGAGATTGCTTTATCTTGTTTTGCAAACGTGAATGTTTGAAATTTTTATGTACACGGTAACTCTTTGCAGTCCCCTGTTTAATTAAAAATACATCGCCCTGTATTGAGTAGCGTGTTAACTTTTTTTCGCTGCGAATCTCGGAATTTATGTCGTACAAATTGAGGACACTGAAAATAAATATGTTTATGTAAAAAATTGCTATTTTTCATCAGTTTTTTCTACAAAATTATCGTCATAAATATATATATATAAGTACTTTAGAGATGCGATTTTGAAAAAAGTGTATTTATTATATTGACAAAAATTTAAAATATTACTTCATAAAATTGACCAAAGTGGATAGTAATTCTTATTTTCAGTCTGTGTTACATATCGTTACTATCAAAATTGATAATTTTTCCTGCATGATTGTACTTTTTATAAAACTAGATCTCTTACTGAATCATTAATTGATAAAAAAAGTTCGTTCCAAAATTTCTATTACTAACCATAATTTTTACTGCATGATTCCCCTGAATAGCAGGCAGATCGTTGAACGCAAGCTCAATAATTAATAGTTAATAAACAATTGATCGAGCCGCGCTAGGCAAAGAGAGAGGAGATGAAAGGAAAACCAGTAGAGCGGCATTGTACGCCCCGTATCGTATATGCATTACCGCTTCGACGCGCCGTGCATTACCATACGGGCAAACGGAATTTCGAGATTTTCCTCGACGAGCGCGTCATTTGCATGATTGATTGCGCATAATCGCGAGCGCGTGCGGGAAAACGAGGTGCGACAATAGCGGGCGTGCGTAAGTGTGTGCGAAAAATTGTCCATACGGCGCCTGTACTGTATTTCCTCGTGGTCCGGTGCTTGTGAACATTCTGCGGGCGGGATTCCGCGAAAAAGATGGAATTGTTATGTGTTATAAGTATTTAAATTTTAACCTAAAAAGTGTAATTGTGGATCCCTTTTTATTAGAGATGAATATCATGGCGAATCGTGAAAATACGATTTATCGTCGTGATCCTCATCGAGGTATAATTGCGAAGAACGATTCGAGCTATTAAAAATTTTAATTATCACCGATGGATAAGAGTCGCGGACGCCGCGCTGATAAAACGTTATTAAATTATAACGTTGCGCGGCGTGTAATATTTAATCGAATTTTCTCGGGAAAGGATTTTAGCGACAGGTTTCACGAACGAAATTATCAGGAAAAGAGTGAGAGAGATTGTATAAATTGGGAATTAACATTAATTGAAATAAAATTACGCGAGAGATAATCCGCTCGTAATTTATGGGAAAAACTAGGTAGCCATCGCGAGCAGAGCATTTAAATTAATAGATTTCTATCTGTAGCGCGCAAGTTAATTCGAAATGCAATCATGTTATTGCTAAGTGACAGCGAGCCGTTCCATTAGCTCACGGGAGATGCGCGTCCTTGATCCCATCTCGTGGCGGTGGAAACCGGTCGATTGAGTGTTGCGGCACTGTGTTATCCTTTATTTATGAATCCTGAAATTTTCTTGATTTAGCAAGTAATGCATTAGAGTAGAGTTGAATAATTTGAGAAATGGAGCAGCAAAGTTAATGACATTTCTTGATATTCTCCAATATTTTAAATATTGTTATTTTTAGAGTATTAATAATTTTGTTTAAGTAGTACAAATAAACAAGAATTTTTCACTTTCCATAAGACTATATAATAAAAAGATATTGTTCTTAACAAATAATCTTTATAAAAATTGTATATGTGCCGTACACTCCCAATAATGATTTCTTTAATAAATCAGAATTCGATCGTTTTGTTCCATAAATTATTTGTACTTAAACAAACATATTTCACTTACCACTAAAAGGTATACTTTTAATTATAGATTACGTTTTTTTTCGATTAAAAAAATTGTTTATTGCTTTGAGTAATAATGATTAGCAACCATTTTCATCTGTAAAATATGAAATGTCGAGTTACGGGACCTTGTTAACTTTTTGTCAGACTGTACGTCATCCATTTACACTGAGGTTGAGAATTCATAATCCTGGACAAACGAAAGTATTGATTTGAGTTCACTTCTGTTTTATAAGATAACAACGTAATTGCTGTTCTTTGTTTCCTAAAGTTAAGTTACATTAAAAGTAAAAGTGAATGTTTTGTGCTATTACTTTAATAATGATAATTGATAATTAATAATTGATTAAGTAAAAATACTTGCAAAGCTTATTCATTAAATTTTTCATGCATTAGCAGATTTATGATTCAGCAACCATTTTTATCCATACTGTTACCCTTGGTGATTAATTAATAATTTTAAAATTGCTGTTTATATTTTTCGGGAATGCTAATTCATAACAATCATTCTTGGTTCATTGAAAATTTCACAACCAAAGCATCAAAACTAATCTGACACTAACCAGCTCTGCTTTTATCTTTCATCTTTAATTCTTAAGTAATGCACTAATCACAAAAATTTCGATTCACCGCGAACCTCCAAAATATGTTCTAATCCATTTTCGACGTCTCCCGAGCCTCTCGCATACTTTATCCAAGCAATTCTCCAAGCTCATATCGAGCGCGTGAGAGGCGCTCTCTCTTAGAGAGCAAGTTGGACGAGCTTTCCGGCAGCGACAGCAGCCACCACGGTGTCCTGTTGCCGAGTGCGTATTGCGTGCGCCGCCGTCGCCGGTTGTAAGACAAGTAAGACAGAAATGCTGGGGCAACCGGAGACGATACGATCCAGTAAGTGTCTGGCTGCCTTGCGCTCGCGCGCGCGGACCGTCTGTAATTTCATATCGGCATTTGCCTGCGATTTAATCACTTTAACGTCGCGCGCACGCAGGCTCGAACCTCGAATTAAAAAATGAGCTATAGAGGCCTGGTGCGCAAAGTCCAAGGCGCCGCGGCATCGTTACGTGCCGATGTCGAGGATGTACGTTGGATGCCCTTTTACCTTTCCCGGGTTAAGGGGTTGCAGTTTGAATTGTGAGCTGCGAAGTTATTTCAACGTTGATTCAAATAAGTTATAAATGTTTGCTCTGATCCATTATATAAAAATCCCATTCGAGATTATTTGTTTGGGCGATCTTAATCGAAATTGCGAAATGTCTCGAATTTGACTCGATCGGCAGCTTGAGAAAGAGAAGTTTAGCTTAGGTTAAAATATATAACCTATCAACAAATTACGAGGCGCGCGTAGCGCTCTTATCCTCTAGTTAAATATATTTGGATGTTAAATTAAACGCTTTTATATATCGTTGTGGCTGGGTGTGCTCGGCAGTAACTACTTATTTTATTGCGTTAAAATATCATCGCTAAAAATTTTACTGTTTGATTAATGTAAATATTTTATTATTAAACGTTTATTTACTTACAAATATTTTAACAGCAAAAAGTTTATTATGCAGAAAATTATATAATAACTTGTATTTGAAAAAAAAAAATAAATCAAAGTATTGATTTATCACGTTATTATAATATTAGACTTTTTATCGGATTGCGCTTTCTTTGAAAGGTATATAACTATTTTATCGGTAAAGTGCATAGAACCAGGTAGACTCTCAGTTTTTTATCGTATGAATTTGGTTATTTATCCATACGGTTCGAATCTACGAATTAATCCCGCGACAATAAACCCCAGTCACTGGCTATTTGATTGTCTCTCTCTCTCTCTCTCTCTCTCTCTCTCTCTCTCTCTCTCTCTCTCTCTCTCTCTCTCTCTCTCTTTCCCCTCTCTTTCTCTCTCTCTCTCTCATTCTATATATCTTTTTTTTGCTCTTGCTTTCTCACTCATACCCGCTTGTGTGGTGTGCGAGTGCACCAGTTTTTTTTTTTTTTTTTTAACGAGGCCGCAAACACCGTCTGCTGGTGGCAGCATATATGTATATACGTACGTACGTATTCGAGGGGCTGGAAATTCAAATTTTGCTCGAACGAAGTCGATATTCGGTGTAAAATCGAATGGCGCGCTCGGCTGTATTAAACGACGGCGAATAATGTTTTGGAGAGTAAAATTGAAAAGTGGATCGTGCTTCCGTATTGATTTTTTAAAAGAAAGTGGATTTTTCAAAGTTTATCGTAATAAGAAATCAGTTTTCAAATTACTAGGAAGCACTATATAATCTCTCTACCACAGTATAAATATATTTTTGATCCATTGCGAGAAAGAATGTTTTCCAGAGCGCATCGCAACCCGTAAAGCCAGCTGTCCCGGTAACCCAATATCCATTTACACTCGTTCTCATCTCTCACTGAAGAAGCTAATCAGACGCGCGGGAAAGCGGTCATCTACATCTGCTAAGGCCGGCGGACAAGCCGCGACGGCCTTGTCCTCCAGACGGAAGTCGCGCGTGGGTGAGGCGCAGCAGTAACACGCGCGCGCTTTAATTCGAGCCGCACGAGAAACTGCAGTATACTCCTCCTCTGCCTCCTACTACTCTGACGTCGGGCTCCCCTCACGCCTGGATTACGCGTTGTTCCCGCGAGTTTTCGCGCGCGCGTGCGTGGGTGGTCGTGTTAAATGACTCGCAGGATTGCACGAGGCCGCTTCGGTGTTAATGAGATTGAAGTTAATGGCGCGCAATGGCCAGAGGAAGATTTCGAAATATGCCCGCGGCTTGGGTGATCTGTTTCGTTGCAGGACGCAAAGCTGTTTGTAATTATTTAGTCTTTCTACTTTTACTGTGTTCTTGATAGTTTAATGAGAATATCTCGAAGAAAGTCGGTTATAATTGAACCTGTAGCCTTATAGATTTTTTTTACTTATAAAGAGAGCACTCTCTTCGGATATGGTTTTTCGTGAAACTTTGATGTCGTATTTGATGTAAACGTTGTCCTATATTTTTCCGAATCTAATTCAATGCCAAATAATAGATTTAATTATTTGTAAATTTATATG
This sequence comes from Eupelmus urozonus, assembly GCA_900480035.1. NCBI lineage: Eukaryota > Metazoa > Arthropoda > Insecta > Hymenoptera > Eupelmidae > Eupelmus > Eupelmus urozonus. Next base: position 6,575 of record UELX01001490.1, on the reverse strand, counting down.
GTCAAATCTATTGGAAAAAGAATAATTATGTGATTTTAATACATCTGCTTACTGATAAGACAAATTTCATGAAAAGCATTTTTGTCTAAGATAGCAAGTAGGATGAAACCTAGCATCTAGTTTCACTTATATATACAATAATTTATCGCAATTTGTAACCTCATGACCATGTTCCTAAAACTTTTCAAAACTTTGTGACATGTTAGATATTACACACTAAATGCACACACGAAACAAACTTTTGAGTTTATCCTAATTCTCTACAATTGCTGTCACAGATGAAGAAATAGAAAGCCACGAAAAAGGCTGAATTATTGTGGTTCATTCGAGTTGCTGGTGAAATTAAGTTATATGGTTGCTAGTTCGACTTGCTCGTGAAATTAAGTTAAATGGTTGCGTAGAATTAGAACTTATCAATTATCTTTTAAATGAAGCTTAGAACAATTCATACGTAATAACTAACTTATTTGTTCGTTGAGTACTTTGAAGAATTGATTACCTTAGTAAAAGCCATGTTTAGATCATACTAAATGCACTATTGTGCGTTCACAAAACGTGCCAATAAAAGGATTAAACTATCAAAAAGAAAGCTTAGAGCTAAAAGGTTCGATGCTTTTTACGAAAATCGTTCAATCTCGATTATTTCCTATTGCTCCCATTATATCTCTAGGGCACAAAGAGATATATTTACACAATCGAATACAAAAAAAAAATATAGTTCAATGTGTACGACCCACCCGTGCGCTGTGGCATATTCGACGAAAGCAATTTTCATATAGTTTACTATATCGACATACGTACACGTGGAGAATCGCAACCGTTCGTGTCCAGAATAGTCAACTCCAATTTCCACGTTCCGTTAGCGGACTTACAATCCACGCATATTGCGAATTCGATTCAAAATATTCGCTATTTTGCCATTCGGTGAGTTGTCCCGCCGACCGACCAAGCGGATACTCTTTTTTTTTCAAGCCTCGAACTATTTTATCGACGAGCGCGCGACCAGCCAAAAGACCGGCTGCGGGTCTTTGGCGCGCAGTTCTCGGCATTTCGATTTATCCTGGAGACTGGCCTACTTTTTTTTCGGTTCTACATCCCCAACGAGTGCACATGCGGCCGGTATGCAGCAAAATAATGCAGCAATGGGGAAAGAGGGCGTGGAAAATGCAAAGGGAAATCTTTTTATTAGGTAATGTAGGTCGCTGTTTATTCGAGAATCGTGTTGCCTGCGCACAGTGAAAGGGTTGTTGTTTTGTTGGTGTACATGGAAAAATAGTACGCGTGCGTGTTTTTGAGTAAACAAAGCTTGAATACGTTGCTCGGAACAAGCTCGAAAAGAACCTTTTTTTCGCATGAAAATGCGAGCTGTTACGTTCATTTAACACTGGTATTATTTAAATGAATTTTTTTATTTTACAGTTGTACTATTTTATGACAACTTTTTAATTAAAACTTTATATTTTTTAATAAATTACCAGAAAATATTCGTTTCAGCATTTTTTGCTTGAAATACTTTTTATCGTTACATAAATTCGTACTGTTCGTTATTGTTTATTATTTCACCAAACAATTTTCCAGCGTTGATTCAACTTCAATCCAACAATCATTCAAACACTTCCGATTTCTCACCGCTTAATCCCTTATTTTTTCACTCCACCACTACACGCAGTTATCCTCCCCTCTATTCACTTTTCCATTGCCCCCTATGGTCAGGCCGTACAACGTATTAGCGGTATAGGGCAAATTTGCGGCTTCGCGGGGGAGGCCAGAGGTCGGCGCAACAACGAGCCGAGGCTCGCGGAACGATCGCGCTTGTCCATCAATTTCCAGCCAGCTGATTATAAAACAAAAGCGTCAAGCTTGAGAGAGCGAAAAGCGGCGCGCAGTTCGCGCTACATCAATTTCGCAGAGCACGCGCGGCGCGATTTTCGGATTTTGCCGTAAACAGCACTGTCATTTTCAAGCCGCGCGCGTCCGCTCGCCAAAATCCGTATTATTAATGCCCGGAGTGCGCCTTGCGCGGATGCGGGGATTTCGTGTAATTGACGCGATGTGCGGAGCCAGCTTTCGGCTTGTGCATCGAGGCAGTTTCTTTTTCGACAGCTGCAGCGTTGAAATTGTCGGGATTTGAAAGCCAGTAACGTTTAGAATCGGAGCACGGCAATGTAAAGAGCGTTTCGCTGAATGAAACCAATTTGATCCTATTGTTTACAAGCTTGTCTAAACGTTGTAACGTCGGTGGCCTTTACAACTCGTCTGTTACTACTGACTCGTACGTTGCTACCCAATGTATCTATTCGCTTACTCGTTCGCATTTTTTGGTCAATGAAAGCTGTACTGTACTTTTTTAATTCTAATTTTTCCTATATAATGTTGCTTTTATCAGTGCAAATTTGAGTCTCTTTGAAACAATGAGAATAAAAGAAAGAGCAAGTGAGCACTTCGAAATACGAGTAATAGTGCGACAATAACAGCGAGCAGCAAGTAAACTTCGGAGCACATACAAACGCCATTCCGGTCTATAAATGTTCTTGACATTTCTATTCTGCTCGAAGAAAGCTCGCCCTTTATATATCTGTAAACGTTGCGCGCGTTAGAATGACAACGACGACTACTCGGAGACAGAGAGGAAGAGAAAAAGCAAAAGAGAGAGAAAGAGAGGGAAGAGAGAGAGAGAGAGAGAGAGAGAGAGAGAGAGAGAGAGAGAGTTGCGAGCGCAACTGAAAAGCAACAGTTATCTGAAAAAAGCAATCGCAGTCGTCGTGTAGTACTTTTTCGGCGTTTCACGATTTTTCTCGTGTTTACAAGCAAACGATTGCCTCGAGGGTTTTTGAACGTGCCCATAAAATCGATATAACGCGTTTCTTTTTCTCTTTTGGATATACATGTAGATGTAGTGTTGGTGATGACGAGGAATATCGCAGGATTATCGTTTTTTAATTGAAGCGACACGACTGCCCAGAGCATCGAGCTTCCTGCTTCAAAAACGAAAACTCTTCTCTCATTTTTGCATCTTTTATTTACGGTTCCGATAACTTGTAAGAAATGTATTTTTAAATGCTTTGACATATCTCATAGAATATCATTAATATTACTTAATTAAACAAGAAATTTTGTTTAGCATAAAGTTTTTGATCTTAAACTTTTTTTATCATAATCATCTCAATTGTAAAGTACTATTTAAATATTTTATGTACATAAACATTTCTCCAGACAGAATCGTAAAAATTTCGCTTTTCTAACTTTCTTTACCTATTACAGACGCTTAAAATGTTCCGAAGCCTGAACCAAGCGACCCGCCTCATCCCAAAACTTTTCAAACAAACTTCGCTCCCCAAACGACCATGTCCTCCGTAAGATCCTCCATACACCGAAATTTCAAATCCTGACTCGTACACCCACTCTGTTCTTCAATTCACGCTTTCACTTGTCACTTCGTAAGTGGTAAAAGTTATCTCGACAAATTTTTTTAATTATAAAACTGTTGTGTAAGTAGAAAATACCGTTTATCCTGAGAAGATTTAACTACTAGGAAATCGTCTGCTTTTAATTAATGTGGCACTGTTTCGCATGGTTCAGTTCCGAGTTTAACAGAAAGATAATATTTTGTAGTCGCGACTCGATCTGATGAGCTAGGTTTATATTAACACGCTGCTGAATAAGCGAACGTACCTTGATTGAAGTGAGATTAAGAGAAAAGACAATTATAAAATGAAGTCGCTGTCGTGCGGTAAATAAACGTCTTCAGCGCGCGAGCGGAGATTATCACAAACAGAAGTTTGATAATAGTTCTTTGCTTCTTCTTCAGAGGTTTCACATTTACTTCTATCTTTTCTTATGCCTCCTTATAATTAGAAAAGTTACAATTGCTGCTATGAATCACGATTTTTTATGTTTTAATTACAAATAAATCAGTAGATTGTGTTTTTCATGTTTTTGTCAAGAAAATTTCATCTTACGGTACAACAATTTTTATTTAGCTTAGCTGAAATTATTGAATTAAAACTACTTTAATAAATAAACAACCTTCAGTACAAACAACGTCATCAACTAAGATAGTAGCAGTTACTCAATTTTACTTTATTTGTTAGTTACGCGATGTATCATAACAAATTTATTACATTTTTAATTGATAGGTAAAGATTTTTATATCTACGAGACTTTTGTTTAAAATAATTTAATATTTAATGAATTTTTCGCAAGTAGAAAAATGGTACTGCAGTTAAGATGCAATGAAGTATTCTTGTTTGAAAAATGCAGTTTATAAAACTTTATAGATTTTTCATTCCTAACTTTTATTGAAAAATGATTAAATGTCCTCTTTTTTAGACCGTTTGAACCATTATTCATTCAACATTTATTTTTCGATTTAACTGAAAACAATTTTATTTAACCGTACTGTGAAATATTTATTACATTCTAACTTTGATTTCTTTTTAATGGAAAAATAAGTTTGCTGCCAATGTGCAAACAGCTATTTTAAGTTTCATGAAAAATGATTCTGTTAAGCACAATTTCATTGATTTATGTGCTGTTTTCAATATAAATTTTTTTTTTGTTGATATTCGAACAAACTTTTTACTATTTAAGATTTTGTTACCAAACTGAAATATTTTATCTACACAAAAAGAACCTAATTTCGGATTTACGTATGACGAGTCAACGACTTAATAACAACCTGCACGTTCCATCTATTATCTTCACGGATATCTCCCCTCATCTCATAATATTTCTCACCATATATAATCAACGCAGCGTAAATGACAAATGCATCCAGCGTTCGTCACCCGGAGTCTATAGAATCTTGTGCTCGCATATACACATAGACTGACAAGATGGGCACTTAATAATGCGCCGAGCGAGCGGTTTATCGGTCAACCGCGCGCTCGCACGGCAATTCCGTTCGATCGTTCTCAGCACGACGAAGGGGAGAGAGGGTAGATGGCTGCTGCTACTGCTGCTAGTGCTACTGCACACAGGTTGTTTCTCTGGAAGGTGAGCGCGCACGTAACGGGGCCACCGTGATAGGAGCTGGAAATCGATGAACATGGGCGGCGATCGAAGTGTTTAACATTTATTTGGAGCGACGCCCGTTTCGTCATGGGGTCGTGCGGTCGTTTCTTACGGTGTAAATAACAATGCGCGTTCGAATTAGTCTTTTAAACTTGATGAATAATATAAAATGTTGTTAAAATAGTTTCTTTAACTATGTAAAGTATTGGCGCTCTTCGTCTAATTACATTTTTTTTATTCCAGGTAAGTTTAAAAAAAATAGTGTTTTGCTAAACACTTCTTTTACGTGAGTTTGAAGTATATATTTATTTTTACAAATTACAATATAATTATAAATAAATATACTCTGAATAAATATTAGTTCATTCCACTATAGCCAATAACCAAGATGGCTAATTTACCATCGCTTGGCCAGAGAATATTATTATAATTGAAAAATGATTGAATGATTTAATAATCAAATATTATTTATTTGAAAACGGTAAATTGATGCTTGGTAATATGCACCGAAATGATAAAAATCATATTATATAGGTTATCATAAATAGTAAAATTTAACTTAATATTTATATTAAGTAAAGTTATAAAAACTTATTGGTTGCGTTTATGTATGATTTTCAATCGAACCTATCCGAGATAAGTCTATCGGTAAACTAAGAACGCATAAGCAGCGTTGCTTGCGAACGATAAAGTTAAGTCAAGCTAAAAATAAAAATAAATTTATTCCACACCCGACCCAAAAGAGCAACTTTTGCCCCTGAAATATGGGGTGAAAGTAGCATATTTTTCCCGAAAATTGGTTAGCGGGGCAAAAGTACTCGCTTCGCTCGGGCAGTAAACGCACCCTCGTGAAAAATATTCTTGATTCGGCAGTAAACTCATCCGCAGAAAAAACCTGCTACTTTTGCCCCTTGTTGCATAATGTACTATTAAAAAGCATAGAAATAAAAAATTCAGAAAGCTCAAAACTTTTAAAATAATTTATGATTATCACATTTTATCTTTAAACATAACAGAGTTTATGTATTTTAAATCGAAATTTACATAGTAAGTTATTATTTGAATTTACAAAGGCGTTTTATTCACATCTCAATGCACTTTATTGTCTTGAAAAGCGGGCATAAACTGTCAAGTTATTTATGCAAAATATTATTTTCACTTTTGTAGAAATAAAGTATCTTGTTTCCACAAACGAGAAAATAAAGCTTTTTATTACCGCAAAATGAGATAATATAGAACATTTCGATACGGGTGTGAAAGGTGGTTATTTGCCTCGTGAGACAGTTTTTGCCCGAACGAAGCACACACACATACACACACACACGCGCTCGCGCGCGCACGCACGCAACAAATAATCCATAGAGAATATTAGAAAAACATTGATTTTCATAAAAAATATATATTTTACGTTTCCAATTACTTCATGAATTCTTACTAATAAATATATTTCATAATTACATTCGCGTTTACAGTTTTCGTTAGGATGTTCCCTGGTAGAATCTGATTCTATTTCCTAACTAGTTAATAGATATTTAACTTAGGCACAGGCTCGAAACAAGGTT
>UELX01001489.1:0-43101 GCA_900480035.1 Eupelmus urozonus | reverse complement strand
AAAAAGTTGATCTTATGAATCCGAGTGTGATGCTTGCAGTTATAGGAGAGCAAACAAGAACTAAAGGCGAGTGCGAATTGCAAGTTGCAAAATTTTTTAATTAAATAAAAAAAGTATATTTTCAAATATTTTTAATGATATTAATTATCTAACATATTTATTTCGATAATGTTGAAATTATTTTTAAGAAAGTTAAATACTAATAAATTGGGAGAGGTCTAAAATTAAATTTTGTTCTCAAATTTATTTTTAACGGTCTTTAAACTGTAGCTGTTGTGCATTTAAAAATATTTTGTTTAATTTTCTGTAATTTTTTTTTTAAAGATTCTCCCCTCGCAAAATTAAAGTATAGGCAACTTTCCAATTAAAAAAAGTTAATTTATAAAATTGAGTTTTAGTATTCATAATGCTCGCGAAAATATAGTAAAATTAGAGATAATAAGTATGATCTGAAGCAATGTAACATGAATGTGATATATGTATTATAATTTGTACTAAAGTGTGCATTAAACGAATCTATCTATTATACAAATTTAAGTTTTTCCATACTAAGTATAAATTATTCTTAAGTATTTATTGAAGTAACATTTTCCTTATCTGCTAACATACAATCTTATTGCACGGACATTTGACTTACGATCATATTGAATGCTCTGCAGAGATATAATCTCATTGCATGGACGTTTAAAGGAGTCTGATAGTCCTACTTTATCGATATATCCAAATTATATAGCTTTTTGACCATAAATATAAATATATTGCGATATAAGCAAATCCAGGACATAGTTGCCCTCCGTATTGATATACTCTACGTCCATACAAATTTTTAAGTCATTATTGCAACGTAGCAAAAAATGGCATTCGATTGAAATTTTTAAATTCATTCATCTGAAACTTTTATTCGAATTCAAAAAATTTCAATCAAATGCCATTTTTTGCTAGGTTGCAATAATGACTAAAAATTTGCATGGAGGTGAGTATATCATTACGCAATATATTTTTTTTAATGGCCAAAAAACTATATAATTTGTAGATGTCGATAAAGTAGGACTATCATACCCCATTAAGTTACGATTATGTTGAATCATCTGTAATGATACGATCATATTGCTTAGACTGTTAAGTTGCGATTCTCTAGAATTATCTATAAGATACTATATTTTGTTGCATAGGTTCATGGAGATACGATTTTATGAATAGGAGGCGTCGATTTATGTTGAGCTTATTTTCTTCAGAAAGAGTTTTAAAATGAGATTAATGTCTAAAATTTATTTTATTGCTTAGATATAGTTGAAACAAACTAATTACAATTTATAGTCTTTAAATATTCGCGCTTTGCTGTGATTTGGAAGAATGTTTGTGGCATATCGATGTCTCACATAGACTCACGGCCATCAAGTAAAGAATAAGAATACGATTTGGAAGAAGCGCCAACTGGATACAAATTCAAACTATATAAACTGTAAAAACTGTTGCTCCGTAATTAAATTGTAAATTAGTGAGTAATTTGCCATAATATCGATAAAAAATGAATAATTATAGCTCTTGAATGGCAGTTTACACAGTAAAGTATTGTATTGAAGAAAAAAGTGGTAAATTTCACTATTTGATTTTGATTTAGTTTTTACGAGTCATAGAGACTGTCATAGGTGGGTAATCTGACTACCGCGTCCTGCGTTCCGGCGCTAGTTTCGCCGGTGTTATTTTATCAAAAAGTCTAAATTAAAAACGAAAAAAGTTTGCAATATTGCTTAACTTATCAGCACAATTTAAATAACTTTGGAGCAAAAAAGATCGATGACAAAATTAAGTAAGAATCTTTTATTTCAAATACAATTCTTCTATTTCAACGTATGCATGTTAAGACAGACGGCGATTGCGTCGGCTGCGAACTTCCGGCCGCACGCGCAGCTGCTCGCGTAATCTGACCGTCATAATAATACCTAAATTGATAAATAAAGAATAAACAAAATAAAATTTTAATCTAGTCAGAGCAAAGACTATATGAAATATGTTGAAATTTTATCTTCCTCTAATTTTACAAGATACATCCGCGGAAAAATTGGTCAAGGCAATCGAAAGCAAAAAAGTCAGCTCTGCATGAGGCAGTGGCGGCAGCACTTGCCGGCTCCCCTCCCACCTTGTATCGAGCCGTAGCTACTTCCGGCGGCGCCATCGGGCCACCTCTCCGGCGGCGGCTCTCCTTCCTGCGTGTGTGTGTCTTTTGGCGGAGCCTCGCGCGCGCGCACGCCTCTAGAGTATATAGCGTACGTATACGCGCAAGTTTCTCCATTTTCCTCAAATTCAGGCCGATTTCACGTAAGTATCTCCAACGTCTATGAAACAATAGTAAATCTCGGCAAGACTTGGCTATACATATTATGCAAAAGCCGAAAAGCGCGACGTTAGTTTTGCTCTACGTAAGTGCACTCTGCGTGCATGGCGGCGCAAAAGTTTCGTCGTGCCGGAGAAGAAGTGGGGACGAGCCACTCTGGCTATACTTTGCATTTACCCCGAATTTGGAAAAAATCGTGTTTAGGAAGCCGAAAGTACCTGTAATAGACAGTGTGTGCATCCTTGACTTGCATTTTTTTCGCTTTTTTCGTTCGGCCAGCGCACTTATCGACGCACCCCCACTTCTCTCTCCCGGCTCTTGGCGCGCACGCATTGCTGCGGTATACGCGTCGTCTTCGCGCGTGCGGTAGTCGGCGCGTGTTTGCTTGGCGTCGCTTTGCTCCTACTACTCGAGTCTAATTCTTTCTCTCTCTTTGCTCCTCTCAAGGCCTGACTCACGCCAGAGGAACCCGAGCACGCCTGCTGAAGGACCTTGCGGATAAGCTTCAGCTTTAGACAGACAGAAACATGAACAATTTGGTGAGTACAATTATATTGTTTAACTGCATTTTTATCTTTAAGCCTAATTCGAGGACAGAGCGCCCCGATAAGTGCACGTAACACGCACGCTTTTTTGGAGCAAAACGTCCGTGTGTGTGAGCGTACGCTTGTGCTCTGCCGAGTAGTTGATTATTGTTTACGTATTCGATTTAAAAATAAAAAGCTTTTCGCGGCCTCTAATTTTATGAATTTTTTTCTTATTTTTACACGCTCGCGTGACGTACAGTGCTCGGGGCAATAAAATCAATAATTGAGTAATTCAAGCGAGCGCTCGTTTGTTATTGCTCTGCTTAATAGACAATTGAGCGCTACGCCATTTGTTAAACATTCCTTTGAATTTATAAATAATTCACTTGGAATTTCGTGTTTATCAAGCGCCTCGAAATACCTCGTAAATCAAAAGCCTCTTCTTTGCTCGAAGCGGCGTCTAAATGAAACGCTGAAATATACTATACTCGTGAATTATTGACTCCTCGAAATCGTTTCGGGTGTTTCCATAGAATCGGACTATCAAGTAAATATATCGGCGAACTGTATTGATTCATAGATACCCGTGACCCACTGATTCATATTTAGATAACTACCCGTGTATCTAAGGAAAATAAACCCTGCAGAAACATTCACACGCACATGCTTACTGTACCTATGCAGGAAGCATATAAATGACGAACGCCTTACGCTTGTTATTCAGGGCGCATATAAACAAGCAATGAGATAAAAGTCAGTAGGAGCCCTTCGGAGTTGAAAAAAAGGAGCTTGGAAGGGGCGGCGCGCCGAGTTTCACTTTCTCTCTGTCTCCCTCTCTCCGCGTCCCTTAGCCGCATCGAGCCCACCTCGCATTTTATTTGCCAGAGAAGCTTGTAGCACGGACACTTCAGAGGGCTCTGGAATATCGTCGAGACGCGCCGAATCGTTGAAAGCATTCGCGTGCAGGTATACTCGTGCGGGATGAGAAACGAGGAACTCAGACTTTTTTCGAGCTGCACTCGGACGCTCGGCTGCTTGGCAGTCCAAAATTTGCTTAAATACCTATACTTTTTCCACGATTGTATTATGTCATTGCGATAAACGAGAATATGGGCTGCCGCTAAGTCGAGTACTTTGCGTTTGCGTTTGCATTTGCATATGCGTGTCTATAATCTGCATTTTAAGAATAGGGCACTGACGCTTATCGCGATTATATAAGTGAAAATGCTAATACTCCCACTTTAAAACTGCACTCGTTGTTTCATTTTTTTTTTTATTTTTTTTAAGCGAACCATTGGCGTTGATGAATTCAAAAATGGTGAAAGTAGGTCGTCCGGATTCTAATCTCATACTTTTACGATACTGCCAGCTATGAATCTACTACAGTATCTGGCTCAAATGCGTTATCAAGATGCCACGATTAACACTACTCGGCGCTGATGTAACCTCTCTAGCCGACAATCGACGAGTCTAAAACCGTCATTATTTTGCGCGTCTAAGTTTATCCCGGGACTCTTGCTTTCAGAGAGTATTGACTAATTTTTCAAACTTCACGAACTAAATGTAATAATTAAAAAAATTATGATAAAAATCTAAAAGTACAAATACTACCTTAAAATTAAATAATATTGTAAAATAATTTTGGAGAATAACGAAATAAGAGCCTGACCGGCGTCCTCGACTCCGACTCGTCCTGAAAAACTTGCCCTCGCTAAAAATAGCTTTTCCGCCCGCGTTATTCAGTTTTTTAAGCAGGGCTTAAACATAGAACTTTTTTGCGCATAAAAATTAAGTAATTAATTACGCATTTGGAATCGCGACCCAAGTAGGATTTGAAAATTTTGTAGAAGCGCAATTTTTTACATGTAAAAAAATGATAATTTTTTGCCCCTTTTTAAAACACGCTTGACTGCTTATTCTACCTTTTAATATTAATTTACATTAATGCTAGTCTAATAAAACATATTTAAAATAAAAATGATACAGTTTACTATTAAATTATTAATTCATATATTTTTTCTTTTTCAGAAAATGGTGTCACCTAGCTCGCCGGTGAGTTCTCAACCAAATGTATGGACTTTATGAATATTACAAATTTTTCTAATTTAGTTTAACTTTTAATTGGCTAATATTTAAAATATTTTTCTAAAAATTTTTACCTAACATATTAATAAACAATTAGTAAAGTTAAATTTTATATTAGCCAAAGAATCGTCTAGATTAAAAAAATTTTAAACAATTTTCATTGTTAAATTAACTGATGGCTTCTATTTTTATGTTTAAGCAGAGGAAGACAAAAATCTTCGTCGGCCGGCTTCCAGAGAACTGCCGTAGCGACGAGCTGCGCCACCTGTTCTTGCGCTTCGGTGAGGTGACCGAGTGCGATGTGATGAACCGGTATGGCTTCGTGCACATGGCCCGCGAGGAGGACGCAGCCGAGGCGATCAAGGCTCTACACAATACGGTCTTCAAAGGCGCGACCATCAACGTCGAGCAGTCCACCGGCAAGTCGCGGGGGCGCCGAGACGACAGACGCGGTGGCCCCATGCGCGGCGGCAGAGGAGGACGAGATGGAGGCCGCGATACTCGTCCCGGTCCGTATAACGACAGGAGAGGTTTGTTGAAATACACCGCGTCGTTCGTAACTTCTGAGAAAGACTATTTTTCAAAGAGAGATCGGACCAAGTCGATGATTTTGTATTTCGTTTTTTCCGTTCTCTCAAATATAGTCAAAGACGAATCGATCGCGTGATACCTGATTTTCATTCGGGCAACGACGTGTTTTGTAACGCCGCGTACCGAGATCTAGGATTATTACCCCGTGTTTAAGCGTTTGTACTCTTAATACTAATCTTATGCAACTAAAACCTTGGATTTTTTTTGCGCACAGAGAAAAGTATTTTTACATTGTAAGTTAGTGTTGACATAAAATCTCGATATTTTCTTTAAAATATTGAAGACTGTATTTTACCATTTGAAATTAAAACAGCAGAACAAAGTCTTAAAAAAACTTGAAAATTAAAAAGAAAACTTACAATACTAACTTACATGATTATACAAGCACAATAGAACATCTTCATAATATGATTTTTCTTCGTGTATTATTTTAAGTTGAGTATTCAATTTGCTTCACGGATATATCATTGATAAATATTTAAATATTCATCATTAAATAGAAATATATAAAATTATACATGTTTGCATGCAGAGAGGCTACAAAAAAAAAAATAAGGTAAATTAATAAGAAATATTCAAATAAAAGAATCTTCACTTATTTCTTGCAAATGTGTATAACTCTATATATTGAGTTCACTGTTTATATCATCACATGTTTATCATTAGTTTATATTGTCACAGTATCATATCATCACATGCTTTTTTATGATGGCTTTGTTGTGTATCATTTGTGGAAGGTGGTTATAGTATATGTAGATAAAAATTAAATTTAATAGTTATTTTAATTCTTTAAATGATAAAGTACAAATGACATTCTTTAAGTGAAATATTTTTAAAATTATTTTTTTTTTTTCAAGTTTGTATCTTTTTGAAAAATATTCTTTTATCAATTTTCTGCATAAATTGATATTTCACGTTTACTCCTAATATTAACATTAATAATTTTTAAATAAAACTTAAAATAAGATATTTTCAAGAAACACTAACTCACAATGTGAAAATCACTGGTATAAATGGTTTATAGTGCATAAAAATTAGTTTAACGTACATCCGTGAACAAGGGCATCATGGATCCAATTTTAGTATTAACTGCATGGCTATTTGCAATAAAACCTTTGCATTATCGTACTTTTTTCCTTTAAGCACGCGTTTCATGATATCGATTTTGAAGCTAGTAGCTTTAAAGCGTGAAACATTATATTCGCTCTTACTTGCTATATATAGTTATGCATAAATCTCTTATTGAAATTTGGCAACTAGCTTGAAAATCAATAATTCACATCTATCATCTATCAGCTAACACCGACTCACTGTTAATCCCGCAAGGATTCACTAACTTTCAATCTACAAACGTTTAAGCTTGAGTAATAATCAACTCTTGCGTTTTCACCATCCAATCGAGAAACTCCGATCGCCGAACTCGAAAACTGGCCTCATAACTTTCTGGATTAAAAAAAAAACTATGAAATCATAAAAGTAAAAGTAAATACTACAAATGATCGAAATGATTTTGTTTTGAATGAAAAATAAATAAAAGCGAGACGATAGTTAGGGGCTTTTCAAATGTAATTCGAAAACCTAACTGCCTCTCTCCGCTAACCCGACGAAAAAAAGGCAATGAAAGATCCTCCCGCTTTGTCTGCTGCAGTACTCCCGGTGCACAACATGGGCTATGACGGCTCACAGACGGGCGGCGGCTACACGGATTACAACCGGGGCGGCGGCGACTTCAGCGGCCGGGGCGATTTCAGCGGCGGCTACAACGACAGAGGAGGCTACGGACAGAACGTAGGTGGGGCGGCGATGGGCTACACGTCGACAGCACCAATGGGCGGATACGGACCCGCTGGAGGCGCAGTCGGTGGTTATGGGCCCCAAGGAGCCGTAGATTACGGCAGGACCGACTACGGCAGGACGGCCGATTTCGGCGCCAGGACAGAGTATGGAAATCGGGGCGATTTTCCAAGTAATGGTGATTTTCTTTTTTTTATTATTCCTTTTTTGTGGTGATTTAGCGTCTAAAGGTTAAAGAAAATTCAAAGGCTGTTAAATTTTCCTAACATCGCATACTTTAATACAGTACTATCTTGATAGACGAATTTTTGAATTTCTTACCAATTGTGAAATTGTAAAATCCAAATTTATGTTTAATGCATTAATATTTTTTTCGCCAAAACATGCATCTATTAATAATCTTGTTAATGAATTTTTAGTTAAAATAGAATAGGACTTTAAATTTTTGTGAAATAAACCCTCAAAAAACTGATCTTGAATTTCAAATTAGTTATTCAGTTTTATTTAGATCTTAAAAATTTGCTAGTAAAATCATATAAGCATATTTTATTCTTAAGTTATAAATAAAACCAAGAATACTTAATTTATATATATTGCAAAAATTGGTCGACTTTTGTTTTGTATAAGCATTTTTAATTCGCTAGATTTTTTGTCATAAGAATTTAAGGAATTAAATAAATATTAGTTTTCAAAACACTATATCTCAATAACTTTCCATGAATCTGTAAAATTAATTGCAAATCTACTACAGTTTGCTCTACTAACAGAAACTAGTGTTTTAGAAAAAAAAAATGCTTCATAAGTAAAGACTAGAAAATTTCATTAGACGCAATTTGATTTGATAAACTAAAGCGGAATATTCTGGGCAAACAGTGTGTGACTACCCGGTGGCCGGTGGCGGCATGGCAGGCGATTTTAACAGAGCGGCGCCCGGTCCCGTAGACTATGGCCGTACCGACAACTTCGCCGCTGGCAGAACCGATGCTTACGGAGCGCCGCGCGCTGACTACGACCGCACGGCCGCTGGACCAATGAGGAACGGCAGTGGCGGTGTTGCCGCTGGGGGATATGGTGCCGGTTATGGCGATGTTGGGTGAGCATCGATTTTTTTTCTTGCTTCCAAAAGCGTTGAGCTTAGAAAACAAAATTTTTTGTTCGGTGCAAATGTATACATTTTTAAAAAAAATTTTTTATTCGACGACCAAGACGTCGTCTACTTTATTTACAAATTTTTTTATTATTCACCTTTTAAAACATTTATAGTTGTTATGTGGTCTTTAATAAATTCATTGGATACCTCAAAAAATTAATAAGTTTTTAAAGCTTAATGTTTTGGAATTACAGATTTATTGGAACAAATACTTTTTTGTTTAAAATGTTTTAAAAAAATTTTTAGCTCTACGAATTTTCTTACATCTTATATGTTTAGTAAGTTGTGAGTAAAATGTGTAGTAAAAGTTGAGCAAAAGCAAACAATCTTGAACAGACACCATGCTTTTCTATCCCTATAAGCATGGTCGATTTCAAAGAAACATTTTAGTATAAGAAATTTAATTTTTAAGTATTGAAAAAATATGATTTTTCTAATTTAAATAAAACATTTTAAGCAAATTTGTTATTTTTTCTAAATAAGTATACTAATTTTTCATTTTAAAGAAAAAGCATTCAATTTCTATTAAATTATTTTCGTACATAACATTTTCTTGTTCTATCAACACTTATGATTTACATTTCTCTATTTCTTAGCCATTTATGGCTCTAAATAATATGTTTTGGAATAATTGCTAAATCAGACTGAAAATACCGTTTGTAGCTTGGTACTCCCAAACTGGATTCAATTATCTACTTAAAATCAAGTGAAGTATTTTATGGAATTATTTATGACTTGTTATTTAGTACTTAGTTGAATCTGGCTGTCATTCAAATGAAACTTGACTAATTAAAGTAATCTAATTAAAGTTTTAATGAATCAGATAAATTAATTATAAAATTAAATTTAATGTTGAATAGACCAATCAGTGGGGCACCGAGCTACACTACTGGTGGACCAAGCTACAACACTGGTCCTGGACCACAAGCAGACATGTTCAGCCGAAGAGCTGGTGGAACTGTTCCAAGTGGTGGATACCAAGTTGGAGGGTGCGTTTTTTTTTATGCAAATAGTGTTGCATTTTTTCACTTAACTCTTTAATACCTATGTATGAAAATTAGTACTTATTATAAATAATTCTTCAAATATGAATTTCCTGTTGCTCTGGTATTGAAGAGTTAAAGGGGTTTGCACTTAAATTTCCATTGCTTTTTCTGTCTTATTTATGCCATGCTTGTGCTAACGGAATAAGTTATTTATTAACATTTTTAACCAATTGCATTCTTCACATGTTTTTGTAATAATTCTTTTCTAAACCTAAAATAAGCTAAAATTCTAATTTACAATAAATTTATGAAAAAGTCATTGTACTTTATTAATGCACTTATGCATGAAGTTTTGTTTGCACATTTGAAATTTTTGAATGGTGATTGAACTTGAATGTAAAATTCTCATTGTACTATTTTTATTATAGGTACACAGAGGGCTATGACAGAGCAGACCCATACGGTCCTCCACGCGGAGGTGGCCGGTAAGTTAAAAATTTTTTTTAATTTCTTTATTCTAAATAAATATTATACGGCGGTTCACGATTATTTTAAATATTTCGAAAATTTGATAAATTTAATGCGAAAAGGAACATTGAGCTGAGTAAATAACCTTGCGCTCTCGTTCTTTTGCGTTTTACCGTTTTTATGTTTCACCGAATTATTTTTGACTTCGAATGAGCGTAGAGTATTTATTGAAAATGCGCAGAGCGACACTGAATATTATTATATTGTGTAAAAGTATAAGATGTAACGCGACTTATATTCATCTATGGTAACATTAAACATATTTCTTTTCTGCTAAGAAATTAGACTTTCTGAAATTCTATAATTTTATAATAAATATTTAAAAAATTAATTATTGAATTAATTGAAAGAAACTGTTTAGTGATGCCATTTGTTCATATCTTTTCTCAATTAGACAATGCGTATAACGCGAGCGCGCGCTATTCAAGAGTAACACTGATTGCGACTTTACAAACGCGAAACTCTGTATATTTATTGCGAATGCGAACTCTTAAGCGATCATCAAAAGCATGATATAAGCGACCAAACCGAAAGAAATATACTCGATTTGCTATATTTTTATTACTGAATTTTTCTTCATTTTTGCTTGACGAGTTAAATTAAAAATTCGACTAGTTCATTTCTAGAATACTTTTTTTTCTGGCGAAATAAGACAAAAACATTCTTACATTATCACGAATAAAACTGTTTTCGCATTGATCTGGGTCATTCTTTCCTTTTCTTCTGATCTCGACGATCTATCTGTGCTTGCGATACCACCTTTTTAACAAACTGTGCAGTGATTTTTATTAATATAAGATATTTATACACTTGGTCACTTTTCTAACAAATATTTGTATTTGATTCATTTGAAACTAATAAGTTCCTAATAAAATAGAGAAAATGTCACAAAAGAATAAAAAAACCTTTTTCGACGTATACTAATTTTTAAAGATTGAAATTTCACTGCCCAGCTACATCATTGAAGCATTCTTCGATCTTACAACAAAACTACTCTGATCATTCTGGTAGGCGCGACACAACGATATAATTATAACAAAAATTAATGATGAGTTACATCTTATACTTTGAACTGCGCTGTAAAAAATTTTTAAAAATTACTGAAACGATTAATCCTGCGATTTCTCATTTTTTTAAACTTTTAGCTTCCCAGGCCCGGCAGACGCGATGCCACCGAGGTACTAATTAACCGAAAGTACCTACAAATCAAAGCGAATAATAACACGCACGCAAAATGGCAAATAAAAATATTTGATTGCCTGTGAGAAACCGGCGGTTAGTGTGCGCGAACTTACGTCTACAAAACACAACGCCCCTCTCGAACTCAGCCCACTTACCGACAAATGCAGTTTCACTCGTGTATACAAACTAATTATATATTCTTAGATTATTGAGAAAACAAAATGAACAATTGAAGCTGAACGATCGAAATAGAGCTAGATCAAGGTTAAGTGTGGATTTGAAAAAATTGAGAAACTAAGTACACTATAAATGCAAGGATTTTTGCAAATTTTGTAAAAAGAATTCGAGAGAGTCTGCGCAGGAGCGAGGTCTGGACGAGCACAGAAGCCATTCGACAACTAAGAATTGTAATAGAAATTTAACATTTTTATACTGTTGATTTTGTCGAAAGAAAATAATCTTGACACACACACACAAATACATTATTATACTTTTGAAAAAGGAAAGCATATGTGAGCATTCGTTTCGGTAAACGTAACGTAATGGATGAACATAAAGTGTAAAGGGCAAGAGTCAAATCTTGCCGTCTTAGGGATACACGTAACATTACTTAGGCTTATGAAACAAACAAAAAACGTTTAATTATTTTTTTCTAGTTTAGTGTTATCTGATATTATAATGGACATGCTAGTGATTTACTTAGAGTTGCTGTATGATTTTCTTCATTTCTTTTTTTTATATATGTAAGAACTTGGAAAAAGTGTTTTAAATGATATTCATCAATAAAACGAGAGGAAATGCTTAAAGCTGCTTTCATTAAACAACCGTGTATCTTTTCAGTTCCAATAAATGTAACTAATCATTCCTTATCCTCATCATGAATAAATTTGCACTTTGTAGTATAACAGAAAAAATATTTCTAATCTAATTTTTCAAAAACTCTTGAATACTAACTGCAAATTTTATAATTTCCCAAAAACTAAAATCCTTACTAAATTCCTTCTCATTTTATTTTTTTTGTTTTCAATACAAATAAAAGCATTAAAAAATCAATTATTTTTGAGGACCTTTAAATTACATACGTAATGATAAAAATACATTAATCTTTTTAAATATATGTGATATTTAAAATATATGTCAACAAAGGTTTTTTCAAAAATAAATGATTCATTTTTAAAAAGATTATACTAAAGGAGGCAAGGAAAAAGTCGAAAAATCATCGTGGATTTATGGTCATCGCCGCTGCCACATGTACGCAAACTGCGCTTTCGCGTAGCGAATCACTGAAGATATACGAACATTCTGCGCTGCGTCTCCGTCTGTATCTCTCTCGACAAAACAATAAAAAAAAATTAATATGCGAAAATGCGAAGTTAGCACAAAACAGCGTCTCCATCTAGCGCATATAATTCATCTCAGGCCTGCGTCGTAAACGAGTTCCATGTTTTTTTAACGAAGAAGAAAAGGGTTTCAGTCTCGTCGAAATTCTATTTCCGCCCAATGCGTGCGGTTGTTATTAAAAAGAGAGAAAGAGAGAGAGAGAGAGATGCTAAGCTGGCGATGAGAATGCGTTTGCGCCTTGGCGGCCTTGCGATAATGAAGGTATGTTTATTAAAAAAAAAGAACGCGTGCGTCTTTTATAATTCTATATAGTTGTTATAATCAACGTCTCATGAGCGGATCTTTCTCTGTTGGGCTTATATATTTTGGCTGGTGATCCATGTTTTCGAAGACCAAAGAGAGTATGAGAATGCACTACGATCATCGTTTTTTGACGTACTTTATTTTGGTTACCGAACAGAAATTTTGACGTAATTATTAGTTTGATTTTTATTCCATACAAATACGTAACAATTTGTTGATATATTATTAGTATTTGACAAGAATAAATATAATCTAATAATAATTGCATTTTGCTCGTCAAATGTTCATTGCCGTCATTTAATAAATTTCATACTTTCTAATTACTTTACTCATTTGTAAAATGTCTTGCATATAATTCATCTTTAATTTTTCTTAATTCATTTAATTAATTAATTTTTTAAATAACAGTAAAAGTAATATCTTTACATTATACTTTCACAGTAGCTTTGTCAATTCATCTTTATATTTTATAGTAGCAGAGAATTTAATTCAATTTCTGATCGGGAGTGTAAAAGCAGTTGATTTTTATTTGCCTTCTTTAATTTTTGTTATTTATTTTTATATTATTTTGCTTGACGCAAAAATGTATCATGCAATACTTTTTTGGAAGTAGATTTTGCATTTGTGCAAACTATAAAATCACTTTTGAAACAGTTACAACTGACGATGAATGTTTGAAAGTGAATCTAAGAAACAATGTCACTTCATCAAGAAGAAAGAATCCTCGCATGCATCATTTAAAAACTCGAAATCGAAAAAATAACATTTATCTATATTGATAAACTCGAACACCGAATACATTTTCTGGCGAAAACCTGCGCTTTTTCGAAAAAACGTCTGCAATTTTCTCTGTGTTTTTATGTACGGGAAATTCGACTTTTAAAATTAGAAATTCTTTCGTATCAAACCCCGGCGTTTCATTTTGCGCGCGCTATGCTGATAAAAAAAGGAGAGCAAAAACTATACCGAGACTTATCACTGCATAAGTGTTCAAAACTTTTAAATTTTTATTGTACACCCGCTAATAAAAATACTTTTCCGTGTATGTACCTATCGTACATGGCAACGCCATACACATGACCTCTGTATAAGAAACTGAATTTATGTAACTTTTGAATATGCAGTGGTGTCATTCAAAGTACATGTTCGAAAAAATATTCATTTCTGCGGGTGTGCATTAATCAATTAAAAAAAATCGTTCGTACTCAAATATATTATATATTGCGGACTGCGATCGTTGATGACGTTTGCTCATTGGAAATCTTGTTATAAAAAGAAAAAACGCGTTATTCGATTTCTTTAGGTTGCTTTTTAAGCGCGATCGATAACATTATTTTTTCAAAACGTAAGTTTTGTTTTTGTATAGTGTGTACGTATACACGCAATTTCTTTTATCACGCTCGCCGGATGTCAGCTTTTTCCTTATTTTATTTTTGTCCTATTAGGCTCCAAGTTATCTGAACTTTTTTTCTCTAAAATCCTTAACACGTTCTTACTGTTAAGTAACATTAGTACGTAAGAAATTCGATACCTCTTCAATGATATTTTCTCATAGAAGTTTTTCGTAATAGATGGCAGCCCGGATGAGCGGAACCAGCTGAGGACTTACCGAGATGAACTCGATACTCCTGACTGAAATCTTAGCCCAGTACACCTCGTTGATCCTTGAAAAGTCCATGACGAGGTTTCGACGCTATGAAGAGATGCTTTTTACCGAGATAAACAAGGTGCTTTCCAAGCTTAAAGCTTTGACTAAGTAAAAGCATACCACCCATTCAAAAGTGGATAAAGTTGTCTATCTCATAAGATTTTTTTATCCAAAAAGAAAAAAAAAGGATAATTATATTTTGGAAAAAATAATGAAAAATAAAATTGATAATACAAACTTAATATGTAATATTTTAATTCACTTAATACTCCTTTCCACATATTATAGTAGACTGAATCGACTAAATGTGCTGATTTATTTTTTGAATTTACTGACAATTTTTTATAATCACAATATATTTTATTTAACACGATCTTTTTTTAAACATAGAATTCGTAATATGAACTTATAACAAATATATATCACTATGAGAAGTATTTAAGGTGGTTCCAGCAAATTTTGTCACTACACCAGAAAAAAAAATAAAAAAATCCTTTAAAAGTATTCAAATTTAAGCAGTTTTTTAATATTTTTTAAAGTTTCGATTACCAGATCTATGGAGAGAGTCGTAATTCAAGCACTTAAATAGTTATTGCAACTTGAAAAAACATTGAATGTTTATGAAAATGTGACAAATTATAATTTGTTGTAGATTTAAATTAAAAAAAGAAATAATGATAGCCAAAAAAACATCAACTAAAACTTCAGTTGTAATATGAAAATATAAGCCTTTTAATTTTCTTATTTAAGAAACCGTCACTGAGGAGAACAATTTTCCGAATTATTTTCGGTATTTTATATGCAGTAAAGTGATTACATAGTTGTAAATTTTTTACGCATAATACTTTTAATGTGATTGCATTAATTTTTAAGCTAATTAAGCCTCTCGATGATAAGGGACAGTGCATTGAGACTACCTTAAGTATTTATTTTCTAAAAATCCTATGTTTATATAAGCAAAAGTGGAGATAAGTTGAATAATTGAAAAATTGTACACATCAAGAATATTCTATATACATATTCTATATTGTATATGTTTAAAGCATTTTAACGTAGTTATTGTAAAGCAAAAATTTGAATGAATATACAAAATGTGTTTATAGAGAATTTTTAGTATCATAATCTACTTATTTTTCAAAGAACTCTATTCTAATTTTAAGTGTATTTGTTAATTATAATAAAAATTTGTATTTAATATACAAAGTCTGTATAATTATTCAACTCTTAGGCATTTCTCAAATAAACTTAAAAATTCAATTACTAATATAGATTTAAAAATATTTTCAATTCTGGGGCAAATTTATACATTATATATGGGGGCAATGATTTAAAAATCAAAAATAGAACTATCCAAAAAAAGGCTATCTCAAATTTAAGATAATCTTATAAAAATATTTTTTAATTTTATCTCTATCCGAATGTGGACAGTGGACAACTAGAAAGTGGGCAAAAAAATTGTAAACAAACTAATTGCTTAAATTCATGTAGTAAAAAAACATTAAAGACATCGAGATTTAACTGAAAATGACAATATTTTCTAATTATATCGAAAATATTATGCTTGTAGAATGGAAAAAGTTCATTAGAAGTTATACAAATTTTTATCAAGAAAAACTACGTTCACGCTCATTATTTTTTACATAATTTATCTTTTATTTGTGATTTTGGGACATTAAACATTTATCTAAAATGAGATCTGTATTATAAGATGAAATAAAAATTATTAATTAAATTTTACTTATAACTAGCATACAGGATTTAAAAGTTAAAAATTAATAAATTTTATTTAATTATTTCATCATCAAATTGGGTATAAGTAAAAAATAATTCGGGCGTAATATAAGTAATAGAGCATGCGAATTTAATAAAAACGTTGTGTGAATTGAAATACTTGTTAATTTTTCTAACTTTTACAGGTATTTAAACAATAAAATAGTATAGTATAAGTTTGAAAAACTTTAAAAATTTTTAATTTTTAAAAACTGCAGAACGAAATTAACTATAGGTATAATTAATTAATTACACGCCACTTATTTTCCCTTCTATTCAATTCGTTGCTGAGATAATTAATAAAAAAAACATGCAGAATTACTCCTTACGATTTAAGGTGTAAGGAATCATGATCGGTATAATTTTTTCTGTAGATTTTTTTTATTTAAAGGCCTTACTTTTTAAAGCATCAAAAAAATATCGAACAATATTTTTTTATATATGTACAAAACAAGATAGCAAAAACTTTTAGAAAAATTTTTGCCGAAAATTTTTTAATGAAATTTATTTATAATGTTTTTTTATACATCGTGATTTGCCTGTTATGTATGTATGTACTTCTATATTGTACGAAGTTCGTTGACAGAATAACTATTTTAAACTTTTTCCGTGCGTTAGACAAAGATAGCTACATTGTCGATGAACCTATATATACATACCTACGATATTCGAATACGACTATACGCGACATCATCTCTACGACGCAGCAGCGCGGCAGATAATATAGAACTCTTCTAATGTCTATGATTACCGCGTGTTTAAACTTAAGCTGACATAACCTATATCAACATGATAAGTCCTTCGTAAGATTTTTCAGGTTTATTTTAACAATTAACCATTAAAACTTTATAAATATTTAGATGATTGATTAAGCCTTTGAAACTGAGTTAATTAATGAATGACTGACATCATGAAACCGATTGAAGCAATCATAGAAGATGTGGTGATAGACCCGAATAAAATTCAGCCAATTATAGGTATTTATATACTATTTATTCTTAAAATATTGTAACAGAAATTATTTTTAAAGTTGTTTAAACTTATTTCAGTTAATTTTCAAAATGGTCACCTTAAAGACGAAGAAGCTGAAAAGATGAAATGTGGTTTGTATAACGATGAAAAGAAAAAGAAAACTATTCTGGCAATGTCAAATGGCCAAACTGTTTACAAAGGTTACAGACCAGATCTTAGTAAAGAATTAACTTATACCATGTTAGCTATTCACAATAAAAGAACTGGAAAAGTTAGATTAGTGCAAGCTGAACGATGGGATGTAGCTCCTGTTCTTGATGAACACATTGACAAACAAAATGATGATGATACAGATCGAATTGTTGAATTAAACAAAACTTTTGGTTCTAAAAAAGCTAAACGAAGAACAGAACAATATGAAAGAATGAGAGTAAACATTGATAGTGTTAAAGATCAATTAGAAAAAACAATATCAAGTAAGTTTATTTTAAATAATATTTCAACTTTAGTGTCCGAAAATTCTTATGGAATTTTTTATTTTAATAAAAAAATTTTTTTATAAGCATGTTTTCATGTATTAATACTTGTTGTGCTATGTTATTATAAGGTTTTATTTAAACTTTTATTTCCTAAAAAGTAAAAATTTTCAATTCAAAGTTTATTTTAAAGAATATAAATTTTATTATTGTTATAATTGAAATTTACAGATGTAGAAATAGAAAAAACTGATCTTGAAGCTATTGGAAAGGATGAATTTGTGGAAGGATTGCACTTACCACCTTGCAACAGAGATGCAACTCAAGTAAGCGATGTTTACAACATTGATGATATAGTACCAAAGAGTATTTTAAAAACCCTATATTCTCAAGCAGTTGAAATTGCTGAAAGTGAAATTGAAAAGTTAGTAGAGGTTATTATTTCTTATGTTTTAAACTTGAAAAATTATTAATTTTTTGATTATTTTCAGTAAGCCTGCTTTCTTTGAACAAACCTTAGAAAAAGTGAAGAAGGATCCAAAATATGCTATTAAAATAGCTATTTTACTTTATATTGAGGCAATAGCTAAATGGTTAAGTATTCCAATAAGTAAAGCAAAAGGAAAAGATACAAACGTATGTCCATATTCTCCAGAAGTAAATACACATGTAATTGACACATACAGTCTTACAAGTGCAAATGGAAGGTAATTCTTTACAATTTACAATTAATTTTCAAACAATTAAACAAAATTGATATCTAAAGACACTTTTCTGATCAGAGAAACATTTAAAATATTTTTAAACAATGAAATTAAAATTTTTAGGCTTAGACCAAAAACAATGGCTGACAAAGGAATTGTCCACTGTATAATATTGAGTCTCATGATATGGGATTACACATTAGATCTAGAACTTTTTTCTTCTATGTTTTCATTACGTCTGGGTATTAAAAGGTTAGGTGAATTAGCAAAATGGATTTTAGCAGTACCATCTAAGATTGATAAAAAAAGTGTAGTACTCAAATTACCATTGCCTGCACCTCCTCCCATGGTTATGAAGAAAAAGGGAAAATTAAACAAATAAAATTTCCGTTTTTTTAAGATTATATAAATAATTATTTGTATTTTTAATAAATTTATTGTTTTGTACAATGCTTTTTGTTCAGTGTCACCCTGCAATCAATCTCTGAAAAACGTGTTTATTCAGCTCCTACAATTTAAATCATAAATTCAGTTTTATCTGTGTTTTATACCCAACAGTGTATTTAAATCATCCATTAAAAAGCCGATTTTTCAGTACGTTTTATAATTTTCACTCGTCAATTCGTCAATTCGGCAAAAACTGTGTTACAGTTTTCCGAACCGGTAAACTGCAAAAAAGTAGTATAGGTTAGGATGCTGACGGCCATGTTTGGGAGGCTGGGGAGGGAAGGACTGGGTCGATGTCGCTCACAAGCGCTTGGGACGATCGAACGGCAACAGGCGACGCTTGCTTCGAAGAAACAGAAAATGGTTAGTAAATTTATTATATTTATTAAATGTATTTTATAGTTTGTAACGGATTAATGTATACATTATCTGAATAAAGAAGGGTTGAAAAAATTATAGTTACGCGATTTTGTGGAGTAGGATAGAGAAATAAAGCTTAGTTTTCCATACCCATTTCAACAAGTGGTCGCTTACTTATTTACAGCCCGCAATCAATATTTCGTAATAGGGCAAAAAGTGAAAGGCGTGTGTGATAAAAGTATATATACTGATTTCAGATTTTTATACTGAAATGCTTTTAATTATTCATAAAACTTATTGTGATTTCTTTATTTTTCAATTCATAATTTTGTTATTAAATCAGTGGCGCTTGCAGTTTATTTATCTTATATTTAAATTCTATAATTTTTCATTCATTAATCGCTACTATTTACTGTGACCTTGAAATATACATTCATTTATGAAGATAGATTTTCCAATAGAACACTTGATGTTAAGTATACTTTGATTTAAAATCAATATTAATAATACATACGGAAATTATTCGTGTTCTTAAACATACAAAACCGGTATTCTGAAAAGATCACAGCTGCCGTGCCCGTGGATTGGATATGCTATTGGATATGGCGTACAGAGTATGCTTAAGTAGATGCATCCGAAGTGGTCAGACAACTTGAAAATATAAATTAATGCATTATTTTATATACCGTTTGCTTCCTTGTTTCAATGTAATATTGTTCCAAATTTCTTACTATCACTGTGGTAGAAATTTAAATAAAAAATATTTAATTTGAATTAAAATAATTTTAATTTAATTTAACATAATTTTATTATACCCTTATAGATATTTATAATAACTTTATTATTAAAGATACTTTATTAGGTGACACTAAAGATTTTCCAAAAAATTTATTATTGTGATTTTTCAAATAATATAAAAATACTTATTAGTTTTTTAACGAGAAACGTAAGGTGCTGCCGTTGATAATAGAAAGTAGCATACAGAGTAGCTTTTATTAAGAAAATTCACACAATAGTATATATACTATGTTATGTTTTAAATTTCAAAACTTTAACTCAATGGAAAGTTAGTTTAAGATGTGAAATTCTACCCGAACAGACAAAAAGAAAGCGAGTTAATAAAAACATGGTAAAATTAAGCCTTGAAAAGTATTTATTCAAGTGTGAACTAAAGTCATCGTTCAATGTTAAAAATATGTAAAAAGTATTATTGAGTTATAAACCTTAAAAGGCGTAATTAAAAAATTTAGATATTTTTGAAACATTTTAACACACAAGTTAATGCATTTTTTCATAGCTTAGCATAATTTCTACTTTAACATATTTTAGGATAAATTTATAACAAAAAAAAGTAAATATAAAAACTTTTTTATTTTGATATTAAACAAAAACATCGTTTAAAATTTTTTAGAAAAGTTAACTATTTGTAAAATCTACAAAAATGTTATAAAAAGTTCCGAAAATATTCCAAAATTTAAATAGTGTTTAAAAAAAGATAAAAGTTAATTGATTGATACTTTGAACTTAGAGGTCAATTTTAGGTACGTTTTAAAAAAATTGGTAATACTAAATCTCACTTTTTACACGTCGAATAAAAAAATATGGTCTGATACACAAGCAAAAAGGTGATTTGAATCTCGGGTCGCCTTTTCACCCTCGATTAGCTTAAGCACAAACTTCCACACGAGACTAACATCACTTTTTCGCACTAGTATCGAAATGTACTATTTCAGTCGTTTATATAGTATTCGTGCTAAATCAATCGTTAAATTATAATATAAGTTTAAATTATTTATATTGTAAATATTCGATCTAATATTGGATATAAAAATATATTAATACGGTATCTTGTATGTTAAGCCTAAATTATCGGTAGAAGAAAGAGAGAAGGACTTGAATCCTCTCCTGTCGAGTGGATGGACTGTTCAAGATAACAGAGATGCTCTGTACAAAGAATTTGCTTTCAAGAATTTTAATCAGGTAATGGAAATGGAAAACAATTATATAATTTTACTTATTGAAAGACATTTCAGAATGTTGTTTAAAATGATGACTTTTTAAAATTCTTTTAGGCATTTGGATTTATGACGCGAATTGCCATGCAAGCTGAAAAAATGGACCACCATCCTGAATGGTTCAACGTCTACAATAAAGTAAACATTACGCTGTCGTCCCACGATGTGAACGGTTTGTCCCAGAGAGATATAAAGCTTGCCAATTTTATCAATAAAGCCGCTAAATCCTTCAGCGAATGATCTCAGAACACCAACAAAATGGCATAATTAATATTATAATATTATTGTATATTTTTTATTTTTATTGTTATACAACGAATGAAAGTAATGTGTCCCTTTTATTATGACAATAAAAAGGCAATAATAGTTTAATGTAAATTTGTTTATTTATTTTTCATTAATTTCTTTTATTACCTATAGTATTTTCAAATTATAACGTATAATTAAGTGAGTTAAAGATTCATAAAGATATCTGGTTAAGCACATTAAATTCCCATCTACATTATATTTTCGAAATACTTTTTTATAAAAACAAAGTATTTTATTTTTAGTATCTCTACAGTAATCTCTGCAAATTATGAAGATAATGATTGATAAACAATCAGTAACTTTTGAAATTTTACTAATGTATTAGATTATAAACTTATAGTAGCATGCATTTTTGTTTCATTTTATTCAAAAACTGAATTTGTTGAACAAAATTGGGGTAAACAAGAATAAAGTTAATGTTAAAAAACCCTGAAATAACGTAATAAGTTTAAAAATTTTACTTGAAACTTACAAAGTACAATTTTGTTAATAGTTTTTTGAACAATTTACGGAACAATCAATAAGCTTTTATTTATCTGGTTAATCAGTTTATGTGACAAAATGTCTCTAATATTATGAGGATCGGGGCTGTCTAACAGTAAGTAAGAACATAACAAATAAAATTACTAGTAAATGGCCAAAAATTTTGATATATGGCGTTTTATCATAATAGAAGATAAATGGTTAATTTCTACAAGAGTTAAAAATTAAGTTCATAAATGTATTCTTGTAAACTTAAATAAAGTAAGCATTATTTTCTATACACCATATTTAATAACTTGTAAACGTCTTTTTCTGATTGATCCAAAACTTAATAATTTTTACTTATTCAAGTTTTCTAGAAAAAATAAAGGAGCATATATATTCTTCGTATCGAGTTAATAGTTTGATATAGTTTCCAAACACATAGAGAGTGCATGCATCTACTTCGGTAGATATAATAATAAAGGCGTTATTGCTGAACTTTAATCGTGTTTTTCTTAACTTTCCCATTGTTTAAAAGTGTCAAATTTGTTTTGAAATTAATAATCCCTCTGCGCCTTAAAAAGTAGTATAAGTTTCTTGAAGGATTTCCCGAGGGCGAAATATACTAGAAGCTCAATGTTATCCGCTTCTACCGGGATTTTTCTAAATATATGCATTTTTAGGGTCTTGGTAATAAGCCTTCAGATAATGAAATTTCCCTTTTTATTTTAACAGCACAATAACATAAGATTCACGAAAAAACATTATTGAAAATGTTAATTTAATCTTCGTCAACGTACTCAGAAATGTAAATATTATTTTACACTTAACTAGAAAAATACACTAGTTAAACTTTTCGGAGCTTTCTGCACATTAAGAAAGTTAATTAATTTTTAGTTTCGTGTTTCTTTACGCTTCAGGGAAATGTTTAAGGATAAAGAAATGTATATTTTGATACTATTAACATATTGCGTGCGCGCACTATACTCTCACGTGCACGCGATTTTTAAATTTATAGCTATTTTCACATCTCGTAAGTTCGTTGGCATAATAGAAGAAAATTAAATTTTATTACGAAATCTTGGCATATAAACATTCAATGTAATTGACCGGTTAATGTTTTTCGAAATGAATTTTGTCACTTCTATTCTACTCGGGGTAAAAAGTGCAATAATTTAAGGGTAATAATTCAGTTGAATATAGGTTGAAATAATCCTTTATGCTTTTGAAATTCAAGTTATTTTCTTTGAACTGTTTATAATGTAAGTAAAAAAAAAAAATATTTGTCAGTATCAAGTATCGGAAAATTTAGTCAATATCGAGATAGCATCTCTTGATTGTGAAGGAGCCGCTCTCAGGGCTTGCTTAAGTAGAAAACAAACATGAAAGCTCAAATTAAAGCTCCTCCATCTCGCGATCCTCGAGCCTCCATCCTCTCCGCAATTTGAGCTAAGCGCGAGTAGCGTATATATAGGTATATATCGATCTCCGCATCTGGCATCCTCATCCTCCGCAGGGCAAATCAAGCAAATCGATCTTTCGTCCTCTCTTGAGCCCCACTCGAAGATCCGCGCTTAGCTTTTCTCTCTTAGCGGCAGCTGCCAGCGGCGTGTATATACCTAGCTTTTTCTCTGAGAAAGCGGCTCTGTGGGGGCAATACAACACGGCGCGCGCTCACAAAGGCCCGAGCTTTCATTGTCCGCGCGGCGAGAGAAAAGCTCGGAGTAAGAGAGAGAGAGAGAGAGAAAGAGCGCGAGCGGCGTAAAAAAATGTAATGACAAAAAAGAAGGAGGGAAAAAGCGCGTGTAGCGCCAACACAGAGAGACGGGCAGACGACGGAGTGGAGCGAAAAGGAGAGAAACAATGGACGCGCGCAGGGCGGACAATAATCGAGCGCGCGCGGGGCGCAAGCGAGAGGAAGAAAATCAGGCCGGGAGAAAGAGGGAGAGAGGGAGAAAAGGAAGAGCGAAAAAATCAATGCGCGCGCAAGCTCGTCGACGACGCTCTTTCTCGCTGCTGTTTATGTGCGCGTGCAGTGCGTACCCGACGAGCGCGGCTAGGTATATATATATATATATATGTATACCTACTTACTTTTAAGCGCGCCCGATCTGCGAGTTTATACTTGCGGTTCTGCCTCAGACTGCTGATTGAAATGGCTGCTCGATGGGTCGTCGACTAGTGCTTGCAAAATTTACTCCATTTAGGCTGGCTCTTGATTGCGACTCGGATTAACGACTTTTTATCGACTCTCTATAACTTTTATGGCTTTATTCTGACCAACCGCCTAATTTTTACATGGATTTGAAAAGTTCGCTAAACTTGTCGGAAAATCTTAATACCAATAGCTTGCGCTCTATCTCTATCTCGCTATCCTTTTATTCGGTTAGCTTTTTGTAAAACGAACGCCGCGGAAACCTGCTAGATGAAAATTCGATTATGCAAACTCTTGAAATCTAATGGAGAAGAAAGATCTGGGTTACGCTAAAACTGATTTAAACTTTCAATCGACAATGTATTTGCACTGAAAACTACTTGCTAAAAATAAACTTTTTTTTATTATTTCTAACAACGACTTTTACTAACTTTTTCAATTTGTACTCTGTTAAAAGACATGGAAAAAACTGTTCAACAATATTGCCAAGTATTCCAGTCTGTACTTCAAAAAACCTCGATTTCTCTGATATACTCTTTATTTTCAGTCAGCACAAAATTCTAATTATAACACGTCAAATGTATATAAATTATATAATATTTTTGAAAATCCAAAAAACTAATTTTAACATTTTGGAAGCATAACATGAGATACGATATTAATGGACTACGCAAGACTCGAGTCGCACGTATAATGTTATTTTCTCTTAGCTTTAAAGTGCGTATATAAACGAATTACGCTAATTGAAAGGATATGCGTGCGTATATAAACAAGATTGTTATGTTGAATGATGTTTCAAAAACAAAATTGTGAATTTAATTTTGAAAATAAAATACACTTCTTTAAATATTTTAAAATTTTAGCTAATGCAGACAGTTTGAAAAAGCAAATAAACTAAGTTTTTTATTTAAAAACAAAAGAATAGGATTAAAAAATGATATTAAAATTCATTTCTTTGCATACAATATTGCTTTACTTTTATTCGAATAAAAAATCTTTATTCTTATTCGAGCTAATCTCTTGTGTGAAGTTATTGATCAGTAAAATAAATAAGATAGAATATATTCATCGAGCAAGGCCTAACATAGTTTTTTCTGATATTAGAAAAATCTATTTTTATACTGAAGAGTCTGCAGCTGAAAGATTCTCACTCAAAAATCTACTGTAATCACACATTTATTGCAAGTCAGTTGATTTGTCATGCAAGTTTAGAAGCGCAAATGTGATAATTATACTGTATTGCAATAAAGAGGGCACAGCTAGGAAATCAAAGAAATTCTAATTCCTCGATAAAGAAAGCTCGTGAAAGGTTCGCTCCTCATAAAGATTCGCGGCAAGCATCGCGGAAAAGCTCTCACCTAGCTCAGCTCTCCCCTATAGCTAATCCGACTGTTATTACAGTGCCGCGCGACGTTATTGCCTTTTTCCCGCGTCGAAAAAACACAGTCTCCTCTCTCTCTCTCTCGCGGCTTGCGCAGGAAATTCCAGCGCGTCGGCTCTGACGCTTAAACTCCCCCTTAAAAGCCGCAAGCTCCCTACATCTATAGGCAGGGCCTGGGGAAAAAGCGCATTTCGCGCCATTGACTGAAAATTGCGATGCACGCGCGGGGGCTACGTCAAAGTCCTGTGCCGGCAGCGGCGGCGGCGGCGGCGGCGGTGGCGGCGGTAGCTCGCACGTGAATGGCCCTCTATGCGCGAGGCGCGAGCCGAGTTAGTCGCAACTAGAGCGTGGTCGAGAGAGGTGAGCGAACGCGCGCCTCCAGCCTATAGGCACATATGGAGCTTTACGCGCGCGAGGACGCGACCACTCTGGATTCGAGAGAAGGAAGGAAGAAGCGCTGCTGGAGCCGTGCGATTCACTGAGCTGGCAAGGATATAAGGCTGCCGCGTTACTACTCTAAGCAGGTAAGTCGCTCGACTCCAGCCCAACTATACATTTTATCTTTGCTTTGGCTCTTTTTGTCTTGATTTCTTATGCGGGCTCTAAAGGAAAGCTATTGCCAAGATTTTGGCCTATAGCCACTTTGATCTTGAAATATTTGTTTGTCCAATTGTAATTTAGCTTTTCTATAGATAATACTTTTCATATATATATTTATTAACATACCGAAATATAAATAAAAAGAAGAACTATGCAGTACTTTAATAAACCATATTTTGCCATAAACAAAATTTTCCTCGATTTTAAACAATAACTCTCTGACTTAGAATAAGTAGGAATATATTTGTGTTAGAAATTATTTAGTTAATAATTATCAGAATATTTAAAATTTTAATTATTTTATTTTTTAAACTCTACAAAACATTGTAAAATTAAAAGTTATTATTATAAGTTCATTTGCATAAATTCTGATAAGTAAACCAATGATAATAAATTGTTCGAATTTTAAGTACATGGCTATTTTGCAAAAACATTTTGCATACAATTAAAATTTGTAAATGCCCACTGTTTTTAATTACAATTTTATGTATGCACATTTAAAATTCATAAAATTTGATAATCTTGCTTATAAAGCCAAATACTATATACTGATACAGCGATGAAAAATACACAGAATTAGTAGAGAAAAAGAGCCAAAACAAACATCGCAAACTATAGTTTCGCTCAATATTATTAATATGAGAGAAAGCAAATTTTTTCAAAGTAACGTAATCTTTTTGAAAAAGAAAAAACTAAACAACTCATTTGAATATTAACAAAGATACGCCACAATATCTGGCTATCCAGGTTCAGGGTTTATGTGTTCATGGGTCTAGCGTTGATAAGTTCAGGTTTTATGGGTTCAGAGTTTGAGGGTTTAGTATTTATGGGAACAAAGTTGATGGGTTCAGGGTTTATAGATTCAGCGTTTATAGGTTTAGGATTGATGGATTTAGGTTTAGGTCCACGCAAGATATGGCAGTTAATCACATCTAGTATCCTGTATCCTGGCTTCATAATTGTTTTCTCAACTTCCGATTGTGTCATTATTGGGCATAGCAAATTATTTCGCCTTATTTTGAAATAGTTATCGTTTATTTTCATATGAACTGATCCGTCGTTTCTAATGTATTCAACGCATAGTATAATAACAACACATTGTACAACTCGGTACTTGTATATCTTTCTAGTTGTATAAATTTATTAAAATACTTGTTTGCACATATGAGCAATTTAATGCAGTACTGGTAAAAACCACTGCCAATCTTACTGCTCTGGTAAACTATGAAATTTGACTTTTTTAAATCAAATAGGGCAACTTTTTCTTTAAAAGAAAATGATTCAGCGCTATATGGCTGTGGTTTATTAATACTATGAAAAAAGTTAACGTTCAGCCTTCTTGGCTGGCTGTTAATACCTTCGATAAAGGCTGTTACTTTCGTTTCGGCTATGTATAACCTCTGTAAGTCCACATTCTTCAGCATGATGCCCAAATTCATGATCTGATTTAAGGTGGATTTTAAAAATTCCATTTCTTTATCAATCGCAGCGTTATAATATTTCACCCAATTGCCCATGATGAAAAATGCTCCATTGGATTGTAAAGAATTAAGAATATTATATAAAGACATGGTTTCTGCTGTATTATTCGTACATTCTCCAACAATTCAGTACTTCAGTAATTCAGTACTTTGGCATGTCGACTATTTTTGTAATTGAGTGGTCTCTGTACGGATGTACGATTTCAACGCGACAGTCCATGTCGCGCTGACACCCTTCATACCAGTCTTCTATGCCTGCCCGCCTTTCTTCGGTAGCCTTTTTTAATTTAATTAATGTTT
Source organism: Eupelmus urozonus (assembly GCA_900480035.1). Lineage (NCBI taxonomy): Eukaryota > Metazoa > Arthropoda > Insecta > Hymenoptera > Eupelmidae > Eupelmus > Eupelmus urozonus. The sequence goes on along the minus strand of UELX01001489.1, from coordinate 15,196 downwards.
TGTCAACGTATTGGAACAATCATCCGCATAACGCATAGGTTGACAACAACTCTTCATGCATGTGGTTTCTCACTCTGTAGTCTGTCGTAATATATACGCACATGTAAGAAACTGCAGGGTATTTCTTACTTATTTGCAGGTGATACAATGAGCCATGATTAATAAGGAAGAAATGTTGTTCTCGTACAGAATTGTTACATTGCATCGTCTTTTCTACCAATTCGTAATTTACCAAAATATTGGTACCAGGAGGTGCAATAATATTTGTTCCAAAATGTATTTGTTATAATAACACATCATTTTTGTGGATCTCAGCGACAGTATCTGAATAAAGTAATTTGGTTATTGGGTTATTTTAGTCAAAGTTGAGCATTTTTTACATTAAATACGTTTCAATCCTTGCGCAACATCGCATTTCAGGCCGTGGCTGCATTTGTAAAATACTATGCAACCAATGCAGCTTTGAAATTTGCTAGTAAAATTTATTTTATGTGTATCCATATTTTTACAAAATAGCTGCAAGTCTTCTTCAAAGACAATGTATTCCAGATTGAAATTGCTTTCTTGTCTTTGTTTCATCGGGCATGTCTTTAAAATGTTTGACGACGACTTCTTGCTGGAAGGCTTTTGCAAAGTTTACCTTGGATACTTTAGTTAGTCCAAATAATGCGTATATTTTAGTATTTTGTTGATACGCTAGCGCATATTCCACCCATTTTTTAAAACTCAATTTGGAGAAAATTTCCTCCAAATCATGAATACTTTGATGTTTTTTATGGCAGAATAGGTTACGTCGCAAACTACGAAATCTGTTTTGGTGTCCAAGAATGAAAGAATTTTTAAGGTTGTAATCATATATGAATCGATTTCTATTTCTCCTTCGGGCGTTCTCGGAGGACTGATGACACTTCCATTGTATTGTTAAATTCGTCTGGAAAAAAAGAAATTTAAAATTAATCACAATAATCGAATAAACCAAATAAATTTGTATGAACATTCACTCCTTGCTTAAAACTAAGCAATAAATTAGGACGCGGACAAGACATGTAGAATAAATATGTTTTCTATATAATTATGTTGGAAAATAGCCGAATACGCCTGCGTGCGTTAATTTCATAACATGAGCTATGACAATATTCCATGCCGGCACAATCCGCCATTTTTCGTACATACAATAAAATCGTAATCAGACATACTAGAAACGCGTGTAATGAAAAATTCTATGTTCAATTCGTTCAGTATCGTTGCTTATTAGCTATTACACACTTCCCTCACTTGTTAAATAATGCACTATAGTGCAATTTGTTAGGCAAGCGCAAACAGGTGCCTCCTGAACGCTCGCTTAAAACTGAAAAGTGACAGTAAGCTGATAGCATTTTAAAAGCATTGTTAGTAGTTTCAGTGTGGCGTGGAACCCTAACTCTTTAACATCGCCATATATCTATCTATTTATCTATCTATTATAAAAAAGAAAATTTTAAGCCTTTTAAAGTAGCCGAAGTACAAGCCAATAAATATCCCAGCTTGGATAGCGCCAATAAAGCCCCCAGGCGATCGGCCTCCCGAGTCATTGCCCCGCCGAATTTGATAGAGAACATCTAAATATAAAAAGTCTTCTTTTCTGCGTGCTGCCACGTGCTCCTCCTCCTCCTCCTCCTCCTCTGTAGGTATACATATAGTCGAGTTACTCTGCCCTTTCTCTCCTGGGGACTGTAGCATCCTCGCTTCCTCCTTCGGATAAAGGGACAACTTTATTAGCGCAGGGATAGACAGTCAGTTAAAGCGCGCGCAAGCCAGCGAAGTTGTTGTTGCGCAGGCGCGCTTAAATTCCTCGGTAGGGAAAGAAAAACGATAAATGCGGGATGATAAAATTTTCGTACATGTACGCAGACAAGATTGATGCGAGAGGATTGCGCTGAAATATAAGAGAGAAAGAGACAGCTAGAGGGATTAGTTAAAATGCCCAGGGCTAAGCTCGCATCCCTCTCGGATGCAGCGTATTAAAATTTGAAGAATGTCCGAAAGGAAAAAAGCTGACAAATACAATGGACGAGTGTCAAGATAAAATTGAGCGACAGAGACTTTTCTGCTCCTTGTGTCTATAAAGTATGAAAATTTCAGGAGCCTGCAAGCGTAAGAAGTAGCGCTTGATAAATATCTGCTGGCTAGGAAAAAATGGACGAAATGTCAGTTTCCGAAGAATGCTGAACTGTTCCGGATTTATGATGCGTTATTAGATTTCGATAGGAAGTGGCTGAAAATGAGGCGGAGCTGTCTATAGACTTTGTTCCTTTCATTGACATTGTATGGATATAATGAATGACAGTTTTGTTCGACAAAGATAGACCTCTCTTCTATTCATTTTTAATACAGCCACTAATGTAAATGACATTTTTCATATAAAGCTTTTTTCCTTTTCTTTTTTTCTATTGATCAAACACAGATTCAGATTTATTTTTATGAACTTTTTTTTTATATAAAAGCTTCCTTTTTTGTTTTCTTTTGACCAAATAACTCAAATGAATTTTTCAACACTTTTTCATGAAATAAAAATAAGTCGTCAGTTAGCGCAGCTGAATGTATGAGTAGAGCTTTCAAGCAAACGGTAATCTTCAGAAGTTCCATCATTTCCCCTTTTAAAACGCACCCTTCAAGCGCGAATAAATGCATAAATCAGAGCAAATGCGCCGAGAAAATCAATTTTTAGTGAATATATAAAAACGAGCACGCATATTATTGCAGCAGCTTTTAATTTTAATGATATTACTCATTAGCTTGATTAAAATAATTATTGCTTTATTTTGGTACTTATGCACATTACATTCTTTTTTAACATAAATGCAACCAACACCAATCAAATATATTGTATTCAAAAAAAGAAACTGTCAACTTGTCTACAGTCTCGAAATAATGGAATAAAAAGAAAATAATTTACATAAGAAGATTTACTTATTATAAATGATATTCTTAACATAAATTTCTTTATATATAAATTGTTACACATTTATTTTGGGATATTTTAATCTATATGCCATTGTATTTAAAATACCTTTTATTATAAATTTAAATAAATATATTTATTTAAGCGGTTATTATTATTAATAACTGGATTCAGAATAATTTTAAATATTATTAAAATTTAATAATTAATAATTATTATTACATTTTTAACTATTAAAATAAAAATTATGAAAAGCTATCTCGCATAATTGTATTATTATTAATATTCCATAAAAATAATTATGAGGTAACTATAGAAATTGTAAGAGCGTCTCATAAACGTGGAGTATAAAAACAAATCACAAATTCTGCTCGCCTTCTTTCTTCCATACTTGAAGAATTTCGAGAGCAAAAATTTAATTAGTTTTCTTCTATTGAATATCCGAAACTATTTCCGGCTCTGACACAGCAAAATTCGCAGTTTCCCGAGCGCAGAGCATCATTTGCAAACGATTACCCCAGCCGCTTTGCAAAATCCTATAAAATATAAGAAAATACTGTATAAGCAAGGGATCGGTGGAAGATGGGAAGGGGATGGAGGCGTTCCATCTCTCTCAGGAGGACTCAGGCGCGAGATATCTCCATAAAAAATTACAGCGCGCCCCGAGCAGGCCGTAATTCTGGAAAAAAGCTCCGCGGCAGCAGGTCCATTACCCGAGACTCGCCGCCTGACTAAAAATTGCTTCCTCAGCGGCGATCCAGGCCTGTTTTAAGCTGCCTCTCCCACGCGGCCAGCTCTGTAATAACCACGTGTTGCGTTCGACGCGCGACTGTAAAGTGTCCGCGTACACGCGAGCCGCATCTGTCGATATAGCTCCGCCGCGATATAGAGCCGTGGAGAGACAGATGGTTCGCTTGTAGAATAAAATAGAGAGCGTGTTGAAAAAAAAAGGAAAAAATCGCGGTTTATCGCTCTCTGCGGCGCGGGCAGGACTAGTATATAGTAGCTACTTGGCTCCTTCTCTGCTGCTGTATCAGGGCGATGACGGCTGCGATACATCGATCGATGGCCCACGCAAGGTCGGACGGGACAGGAAAAAGCCTTTTCCGGATTATGGATATGTTTGCTCTCTCTCTCTCTGCCGGCCGCTGCGGATTGGACGAGAGAGCGGGAAATTCGGCCGCCTCGAGTGCCCGAGAGTGCTGGACGACTAAAGATAAGATTGCTGATTTTCGACGCCTCGATTCGCCAACTCGACGATGATGAATGAGAATTTTGTTTTTTTTTTTTTCTGATTTTTCCGTGTTGAAATTTGTATTGCGAGTGCCGAGCGAGGGCGGCTTGAGTGGAGAGAAATGTTTTGCGGCGATAATAAAAACGAATTAGTGGGAATGGGTTGTTCGTGCTGAAGCTTGCCATTCTGCTAGCGACTTTTAATTAATTTTTTCGCGCTTTCGTGAAATTATTCCTTTTAGCATAAGTCAATATAGTTTCTGCCTTCAAAATAAGCAAAATAATGTTTAATAAGTATGCGTTTACCTTATTTTGAGAATAATTGCTGTATTCTCATTATGTTTTTGTTTTATCAGTGAATGCAATCTATAAGATTTTTACACATTAAAAATATGCATATCACTATTTAGATAGTTAGTTCAGATGTTGCATTTCATTGTTACAAAATAATAACGAGAAAATCATTAGTCCGAAAAAATAGATATAAACATTATTTTCTAAATTCAGCTCTTCAGGCCAAAATACACCCTAGGAAGCAATTAGCAAGCAGCCCCAGAAAATCGCATAGGAATATCCTCTTAGCAACGTGTTGAGCAATATCCGGCCCTGATTTCGCCCTCTTAGCGCTGCAGCTCTTTTGCCAGGGTAATGGAGTCGAAAATTGGACCAATCGGAATCTCTTCTTCGCCCTCTTCAAAATAATCACTGGAAAATTATGTCAAATTAGTAAAATTTCGCGTAAATGTTCAGTCGTCCGCAATCCTCTTTCTCGGGCTATTGGAGGCTTTAATATATATCCACGATGCAATTTTGAGATTTAATTTTCTTTCTTTTTTGCCATCTTTTAAATCGCGTTCCTGAAGTGAAGAAAATTTATATATATACAATTAGAATCGATTATCGCAGAGTTTCATAAATTTCGCAGTGTTTACTCTGCGAGCCATTGTTTTGTCCGGCATTTACAGTTGAATTTACAGTTTCGGCCGGTTTCGGCGCCGCATGAATCACCAGCTTCAAGCGAGAATGTTTTTTTCTTCAAAATAGTTAACTATACCGTTACATTGAATTGCTCAAAACAAATAATAAAACTCTAATTTTTCGGCGATCTCCATTTTAAACCTAAAGGGTGCAAAAAAAAAAAACATTAGTTTGTTAAATTAAAAGCGCTAATAAATAGTGAAAAGAAAAATGAAGTATAAAAGCGGATGAAGGCGCAAGAAATATTTTCCATAAAAATAGAATTAGGCAAAAGGAATAAATAAAGCTGAGGTAAATAGTTTTGTCTTGAAATAAAAAGGTAGGCAGATTTAACATACGAAATTCGTCGGTTTGATCCCCGAAATAGGCGCGCTGGGGGCGCAAATCCGTATAGCGAGCTCCCCAAGTAGAAGGAGTCTCGATACGGTAAGCCGATATTTATAGATACATGTATTCCAAGAGTCGCAAACAAGCTGAGCAACGCGCGAGCCAGCCAGCTGTAGCTGCATAAATGTAACTTATGGATTAAATTTGAATGTCAATTCGGCCGCGCTGCGCCCGGCTCTATACTTTAAATTGCCCGCGGCCCACATTTGCCTCGACTTATTTGATCAGAGAGCCAGCCAGCCAGCCCCCAAAGCCTTGCTCGCTTACTCTCGAATTTCCCTGCTAAATCGCCTCCCGCTATAGCCCCCCTCGGCCCTCCTCTCATCCTAATCTTCATATTTTTCCTCTCCCGTTGACATTGCCGGGATTCTTTCCTTCTCGCTAAGGGATCATTCCAGATGAAATAAAGAACATAAATTCAGGCCATGATTTAATTACGTATACGCTCGAGCAAAAATAAGGAAAATTCTTATCGCCAACTATACTATATTTACGGAATACTCACTATGTATCTCAACTTTCTTATGAAAATATGAAAATCATATTGCTTTTAATTAGCAGCTGGAATAGAACAAGAGTACATCTCCTAGAAAGCCGCATCTGGCCCAATCATATTCCTTATCTACTTATATATTTCCAATAAAAACTCTATTCTGCTGATTCGCATTACCTTCGGTAAATAAACGTATACGGAGAAAAACTGTCGAAAACATCGTCGGTAGCCCATGAACGCTTCGTTCTTTGATAAAACCCATAAAATGCCCCTTCTGCGATTCCTCGCACGTAAACGCGCGTAAAGTTCCGATATTGCGCAAGATTGTCATTAAAAAAAAAAAAAATGCAGCAGCAGGATATCGGCTTCTTCCCGCGCGTATATGCGGTAACTCGGAGCCTTCGAGAATTCCCAGCTCTCTAGTCTCGCGCGCGCGCGCGGAAAAACCCGTGTACGTGCGCACACAGTGAAGTGAATAATATATCCTTAAAAGCCGTCCCTTCTCTGCTAGACTAGCTACTACTTTACTCTAGCCCCTCTTCTCTCTGTCTAGTCGATTACAATGCCGGGAGAGGAGGCATATATATTTACAGGCGAACATGCGCGCATGAACGAATAAGCTAGTTTCTATGGTAGTGCGGGCGGCAGGCTCGAGAGCGTATAGGCAGCTCTAATAACCGATCTGTCGTGCTGGATTTGACTATTCTCTTAGAGCTTGGGATCTATAACTCTTGCCTTTTGCCAAAGGTCTTTAAGCTAAGTCTGCAATGCTTTTGGCCGATATAGACAGAGCCGGCTCGTATAGTAGGACTGTCTTCGGCTCTTTCTACTGCAAATTTTTGCAGGGCTAGACATATTTAAGATTTTTAAATATCAAGAAAAAAAAATTTGCTATACTTTGTTTTAAATCTATGATATCTTCTTTAATTAAAAATTTATATGCATCATAAAAAAGAGACTACTGTACATAAAAAATTTTTAAATCCATAACAAAGAAGGCCTAAATGTATTGTTACTGGATTATTTCAACAAAATATTACATATATATACGTAATCTGATACTTATGAAAAGAAGTATTTTCCCTATTTTTAGAATAATGGAATTTTCGTGCAATTTCAGTTTCTATTTGAGTCGCCCGCACATCTGCGAGTAACAGACAAATATTAAACTTAAAATCAAGCCCAAGGGAAAGTTTAAGTGTAAAAATAAAATAAAGCGAATATTTGATAGAAGAGCTCCGAAATTGTACTTTCGCAATATTTTCTTAGCTTGCGAGTCAAAGTTTCTGACTGACAGTTTCTACAGCCCGCATCGACTTTTATAGCTATCTATACGTATATGCGTGTAAGTACGTTAGAAAAGGTATAAATTAAAGGAGTGTAGCCCGATCCTCTTTTACACCTTTTTCCATTAGCCGATAGAATTGCCGGGACTCGCGCGCGCGCGAGTTTAAGCGAAAAGCCCGACAGCTGTGCCATGAAAAGGATTAATCAATTCCGTTGTTTGAAGTTCGAAAAAGATATTTCATTCGAGTAAACATTGACGATAAAAGTAAAAATCCTTGCTCGCTCTTTGAGAACGTAGTTCCAATAATCCGTGTGCCAGTAGATACAGTCGAGCATGCTGAGACTATTATTACATGCAGCTTACTTATCTGTTTTCCCTTATTTTTAAATGCTGCAACAGACACACATATTCTTGAAAAATAACAATCATTCGTTTTTGATAACGTAAAAATGCTTTTATTTTGCTTTTCTCTCTCGCTCTCTGTCACTTGAATCATTAGAAAGAAAGTGCCGCGGCGTCAAAATAGCTATAACAGTAAGACCTGATAAACCAGGGAGATTAGTAAAGGTATGTATATATCCAGTCCCCCCTTTCCAAGGCTGATTGTGCGAGCTCAATTTATAAGCGTTAATACGGGGGGCTTCTGCTTGCTTATTCCCTTCGATATTGAATTATAATTGCGGACTTTTTTTGCAATATCTTCTACTATATAATTAGCATTTTAAAAAATCGTATAATTAATCCGATTCAATATAAATAAGACAGATTGTTAGCGACTGACGCAGGTAGAGCGATATAAAAAGGACTTTTCTCTCCTCTCCATTAACTTGAAGAAATGGAAAAAAAAAATGATAAAAAAATGAAACGAAGAAGAAAATAATGGCGATAAGTTTTGGCGAAAAAATTTAATGATAAAAAAGGCCTGCACTTTAAATCGAAAAAGTCTAAAAAAAGAGCATATCTGAAAACCTTCTCTATTCTTAGCAAGCCGGCCAATTAGTCATTTACTTAACTCGCAATTAGGAATTCAGCTCAGACTGCTCTCGACCTCCGCTCGTTGCAGACGCGGCCTCATCGCACCCCCCTCTGCCCTCCCCTCAAGCAGTAACGCACACACACAGACACACACACTCTCACATAGTCACATGGACAGCAGCCGTAAGTATAAAAAAGCTCCAGAGCGCTAGCACACAGGCAGGCGCAGGCAGCAGCAGCATCCGCGTTAGCTACGTAAGCGCGCGCGCGCGCGGGCGCAGTGTCGAAAGAGACAGTAGGCCGGCGGCTGCTCGCGCGAGCCTCTGATAATAATGAGCAGAGTCAGGCATCAGCGACGAAAGGGCCGCGCGCGCAGGAATGTAAAGGAACACGGAGAGGAGCAGCGCGAGAAAGCCACGACGAGAGAGGTATACGTTCTTTGCTCTTTCTCCTTCTCGCTCGCTCGCTCGCTCAGTGGTGGTGGTGCGCCCGCGTTTCGCTCCGCCGCCGAGAGCGAGCAAGACGGAGAGAGAGAGAGAGAGAGCCCGAGAGATAACTGTAAAATGTCATCGGCGGCGAGAATGTGTGTCATAGTGGGCTAGTTTTGAGAGAGTCGAGCCGGATTCCAGCCGAGCCTGCCGCTCTACTGCTGTTGCATTATTATTTTACTTCTTTTTAGCCGATAGTCCTTTTTTTTTAAGCCAGATTAGCATTGCACGCACCCCCGACTAGCGTGTTTTGCCTTCTGCCTGACTGCAGCCGTCTAGAGCTGCAAGCTTTTTCAAATCACTGCTTGCTAAATAAACTTATTCAATTTCTTCTTATTTTGTATGACTGCCTCCTCTGCGCACTCTTCAGCTAGATGCTCTTCATTACAGTTCAGACGGTAAAGTTTCAGACAAAAGTTTCACTCTCTCTCTCTCTCTCTACTTATCTGGATTTAGTCTAAAGGAATTCCATTTATTGACAACTTACTGGACGAGTCCTCTTGTTTGCAGCCTGTCCATTCTACGCTTTGTTTCTAATCTCACAGTTGGATTTGTAGCTCAGCGCTCTAGACATGTTTTAAACGTTTATCTAGAAATTCATCTCAAGGCTCTCTTCCCGTTTAACTCTGCCTCTTTGTTCAAGCAAAACTTTGGAATCTATTTCCAGTCATTCAAATAGATATTAACGTTTACATATATATGAAAATAAGAATTTTAATTTTTAACTCTTAATGAATTTATTAGTAATACAATTTTAGCAGAATATATTTTTCAAATGCTTTTTAAAGTAATATATTTATTATTTAAAAATAATAAAAGTATAATTAATGACAAAAATTTTTTCAATTAGGTACTAATTAATCTTTATTTTTTTCTTTCAGTAAATAAAGACAAAGATGGAGGGATCAGAAATCACGTTTCTTTTTCAATTTGGCTTAATAAGGGATACTGTCACAGTGGAGACTGGAAGTCTCACTTTGAAATCCCTCAAGGAGTTAGCCTGTGATTTTATAAACACAAAGTGTCCCGATCATGGCTTAAGTCAGCTGTTTGAAAGGTTACTTCTTTTCAAACATGACTACAATTCTACTAATATACTGCAGCTTATTACAAATACAACTGAAGTTGTCGATGAAACTTTGGTTGAAATTGTAATATCAGGTGAGGCATTGTTTATTTTCAATTCTTATGTTTCTATTTAAGATCAATAGATCCTTTAGATTTCTAAATAAATAATTTTCTTTATAGCTCAAGTGCCAACAGAACAGGTTCCAATTCGACCACATGCATTGTCTGTACATTCTTACAAAGCGCCTACATTTTGCGATTTCTGTGGTGAAATGCTATTTGGTCTTGTTAGACAAGGATTAAAGTGTGAAGGTTCGTTTGGCTTGAAACATGATTTGAAATTCATTAATAATTACTAAAATATATTTATCATTTACTGAAATATAACTAAAAGCAATTACATAACTAATAATTTTTAATTTATTTTAGGATGTGGTATGAATTTTCACAAACGGTGTGTTGTCAAAGCACCAAATAATTGTTCACAAAATATCGGTCATAGGCGACGAAGTTCAACATTCTTAAATGTTCCAAGATCTCCAAGCCAAGGTTCGACCAGTAGCCTTACCAGTGCTAGTGATGATAATCACAGTGCCACTGTTACTCCAAATTCTAGCCAAAACAATAGTACTCTGGTATGTGTGTTTTATTACTGCTTTTACTGCTTTAAATTTTAATTTTAAATGTTGTTTATTTAAGAATTTATTAATAGATTAAAGTTATTAATAGACTAACTGAAATATACACTTGTTAAAGTTGTATATTTCAGTTATTCCAATATTTTGAATAATCATTACTAAAATTGTATTATTTTTTTGTTTTTAGGCCATTCCAAGTATCATAACTCCAAAACAATCTCGATCACCTTCGTTGGGTGGACGACCAGTTTGGGTTGAGCGAGAATTGGCAGCTCGCGTTAAAATTCCGCATACTTTTGTGATTCATACTTATACACGTCCAACGGTTTGTGGACACTGTAAAAAATTGTTACGAGGTTTATTCAAACAAGGTTTACAATGTAAGGATTGTCAGTTTAATACTCACAAAAAGTGTATTGATAAAGTACCTAAAGACTGTGCAGGAGAGATTCCTGCAGATGCTTCAGGTAAACATTTTATATTTTTAGAAATATTAAACTATATACTAAACATCATAATCTTTAAAAAAAAGTAAAAACTTACATTTATTTTACAAATTTATAAACTAAAATTTTTCATAAAGTATTAAATATAGTTTTGACTTCTTTCTGGCACTTAACTATACGGAATTAGGATTTAAATTTTTACTTATTTTTAAATCTGTTATTAGGTAATGAATATCCTGACAGTGGAGTTGGTAGTGAGCCTGAAGGTAGATGCGATGAAGGCAGAAATGAAGAAGGAGATAATGATAGTGACACAGAGTCTCCACCACCTCCAACTCATATGCCATTTATGTCAGATGATAATAAAATTAATGGTGATTATACTGTAAGTTGAAATATATATTTTCTCTAATAATTATTTAGCTTAATGAAACACAATTGCTATGTTATATTTTTCGTATTGTTATGTTTTTAGGATCATACACCTACACGAGATGGATCTACTGAAGAATTAGATAAATCAAGGCCAGCAAGGTAAATTATATTATATAAAATTTAATTAAATAATTAAAAGTCACTGTATTAATAGTAACAAATTTCTAATATGTAGTTCAACTCCGAGTAACAATATTCCTCTGATGAGAATTGTTCAGAGTGTTAAGCATACTAAAAGACGGGGTTCTAAAGTTTTAAAAGAAGGTTGGATGGTGCATTTTACAAATCGAGACACAGCAGTAAGTTATAAAATAAAAAAAGATAATTTAATATTAAGTTTTATTTTTATAAATCAATATATTTTTGTTTTAATCAGAGAAAAAGATATTACTGGAGGCTTGATACGAAAGCAATAACTTTGTTTCAAAGTGATACTGGTTCAAAATATTATAAAGAAATTCCATTATCTGAAATTTTAGCAATTGAAACTGCCAGAACACCACGTGGTGGTAAATATTTAAAATCATGTTTTATATAATAAATATATATTTTATATAATAAACTTCTATAAATTGTATTTTTTTTAAATTAAACATAATTACTTATATTTCAGACACAATGCATTGTTTCGAATTAAGGACTGCAAATGTAGATTACTATGTTGGAGAGGATTTATTCTATGGTGATGAAAGAGGACAATTGCCACCTCCAGAAAGTGGACTTGGGGCTCATGTAGCTAGATCTTGGGAAACTAGTATACGACAAGCACTGATGCCTGTTACAAGTGCTTCTTCTAGTATGTATAACAAGTTTTTTAGCACTCTGTTCTCAAAGCTTGATTTCGTGCACGCTTAAACAAAAAATGTATGCTAAATCTCACCCTGTACTTGTGACATAAAAAAATACAGTCAATTCATGAGCGAGAAAATGATTTTATCTTTGCGTGGCCTTATTATCCTCTTTGCTCGCACGCAAACGATTCCGCGGGGCTAAAATAACTTTTCTCATACTAGTATCAAAATGTTCTATTTTAACTTTTTAATCAATCTAGTGTTCATTAATTTTCTTTTTTATTAAAATTGTAAATCTTTTACAGATCAAGAATCTGAATCAACAGAACCAGAAGAAAACATCACAGACATGTCGCAACTTTATCAAATCTGTCCGGACGAAGTTTTAGGTTCTGGACAATTTGGTATTGTCTATGGTGGAGTACACAGAAAAACTTCAAGAACGGTTGCTATCAAAGTCATAGATAAATTGCGATTTCCTACCAAGCAAGAAGCCCAACTGAAAAACGAAGTAGCTATTTTGCAAAATCTCTCACACATGGGTGTTGTGAATTTAGAAAGAATGTTCGAGACTCCAGAGAGAATTTTCGTAGTTATGGAAAAATTAAAAGGAGACATGTTGGAAATGATTCTGAGTTCCGAGAAAGGACGACTCAGTGAGAGAATCACGAAATTTTTAATAACGCAAATTCTTGTTGCGTTGAAACATTTACATAGCAAAAATATTGTGCACTGTGATTTGAAGCCAGAAAATGTTTTATTAAGCAGCAATAGCGATTTTACCCAAGTGAAATTGTGTGATTTTGGTTTCGCACGAATTATTGGAGAAAAAAGTTTTCGAAGAAGCGTCGTCGGTACGCCAGCTTACTTAGCTCCTGAAGTTTTAAGAAACAAAGGCTATAATCGTTCATTAGACATGTGGAGCGTAGGAGTAATAGTATATGTGTCTTTGAGCGGAACTTTTCCATTTAACGAAGACGAAGACATAAATGAACAGATTCAAAATGCTGCCTTTATGTATCCTCCAAATCCTTGGAAAGAAATTTCGTCTGATGGTAAGCTAATTTAATATAAATGAAGCTGCCTAATAATAATAGCAATTATTAATAAATAATGAAATTGTTTTCAGCTATTGACTTAATCAATAATTTATTGCAAGTTAAACAGCGAAAGCGGTTTTCCGTTGATAAAAGTTTATTGCACATCTGGTTACAAGTAAGTCATTTAAAATTGTGATAATATACTAAAAGTTAATTAAAACGGAGATTAAATAATTGAAAAAATCTTAAGTACAATAACTAAAGTCAGTTTAACAGAATGTCGTAGCCGTATCTAAGAAATTTAAATACCACCTTATAATAGGTAGAGGTCTCAGCTAATCAAATCATGTTAAATTCGGTAAATACGTAAAGAAATCTATGTTCTAAACCGCAAAACAAAAATGCATTTATTCTAGAAATTAGGTGATCTTGTAAATCTAGATTTTTATTAAAATTAATAATTTTATAACGAGCATAAATAATGATTCAATGGCTTGCTAATAGTGATAGCTGTTTTATACGGCTACGACGTCCTCTTGCTATGAAAATATAATTCCGTATTTACAGCTTGCACATATATACAAAATTTTACTTAATTGTAAAAAGATTCAACCAAAAACTCTCCCATCTAGTACGGTTGTCTAATAAACCTTTTCTCCGATAACGCCATTTTTAAACAAAAAACAAAAAAGTTCTTATTTCCAAAAGATGCTATCGTTCGAGAAATTTTTTCATTTAATTAAATATTGATCTTCATCGAACCAAGCTGTTACTAGTTTTCGATTTTAAGGGCACACCACGCATTCTCCTCCAAGATTCGAAGGCTGTAACCAAAAAAGGCGTTTTGTCCTTTTTGGTTGGGCAACACGCAATACAGCCTTCGAATCTTGGAGGAGAATGCGTGGTGTGCCCTTAAAATCGAAAACTAGTAACAGCTTGGTTCAATGAAGATCAATATTTAATTAAATTAAAAAAAAAGTTCGCCTAATTTCTAACCGTTCTAACGTTCAAAAACTGAAAAAGGATTATCAGACATGGTGCGATCTGCGCGAACTGGAAAATCGGGTGGGCTGCCGTTACTTGACGCACGAGAGTGACGATGCGCGTTGGCAGTCGTATGCGACTGGCGGTAGCGGAGGCAACGGAGGGAACGGCGGCAATGGAGGTAATGGAGACAACAACGGCGGTGCCGAAAACGCATGACACCGCTGCGAAATGAACGATCAAGCCAACGGCAGTGTTTTGGAAGCGCCGTCGGCACCTCTCATCAAGAGCTGGCTACGCACCGCCCGTGACACCTTAAGACGCTTTATTCGCACCTGACCAAGCTGTATCAGGGAGCCGGCGCTTCGATCTTTTCTTTAACGACGATAACTCCTGCACTTCGATTTCTTCTTCTTCTTCTACTTCTTCTTATTCTATTTCTACTTCTTGTTCTTATTGCGCTCAACAAGAATGTCGTATATCTGCACTCGTGTTCATATGCTTGTTGAATCACTCGCGCGCAAATTCAGCTCTGGCTAGATGAAAAACGCTTGAAATGATGTGGTGCGAGATGGTTTTTTTAAAATAATGTTTTACAATTCTTATATTTTTACCAATTTCTTATAAAATATTTCTTTTATAATAATACTATAATTTTTTAATTATTTTAAAAAAAGCTTTAATTTTTATTAATATTTTAATGTTTGACGTGTCTATTTCAATTTTTTAGTTAATGTAACGCCCGATCATTTTAAGTGATTTTTTTCTTACGGAGCTGTATATATAATTGCTTAATAGCCTTTGCCGTTCAATCTTCAAAAGGAAGAATATCATTAAAATAAACAAAAGGATGATAAAAGCTTTAAATTTACTAATCTATAACACATGTTAATTTTGTTCAAAATAAAATTCAATAGGAATTTTCATAAACATCAGGTACTATATAGCCAATTATATTAATAATAATAGTAATAATAATTATAATAATAATTATAATAATAATAATAATAT
>UELX01001488.1:0-43101 GCA_900480035.1 Eupelmus urozonus | reverse complement strand
ACAAAATTTACTTCTTATGAGTAGTAAATTTTAAAATATACTCCTCATAAGGAGTAAATTTCGCTAAGGAGTAAATTTGGGCATGGATTTACTCCTCAAGTTTTAGAGAGTAAATAAATAATAAATTTATTAATATATATTTTTTTTAATTTATGATTATTAATAGCTTACTTTAGCCTTAACACTTTAAGTTTTTATGTAATCTAATAATATTTGAATTGCATTTTGACCTTATGGTTAATTCTTAAGGTCAAAGTGAAAGACGGTTTGAGATCGCATCTGATTGTATTTAGAATTTACATTTCTGGTGTTAAAATTGTACGTTCGTGTTTGAAAAAAATTATTTTGATCTTTAAATGATCTTGAATTATATTGTGACTATCACGTGATTAAATAACTCTTCTAACAAATAACGAACAAGAATCAATTGAGATTGTCGCTTGGCACGCAAAAATTCATTCAGGGTTAAAATCACTTTCTGGTACTCCGTGCACCAAAAAGAATTGCGCACGCACATATAAAAAGGTGTATCCTAAATCTCGCTTTGTGCACGACGTATCAAAAAATACAATTCGATACATTAGCGAGAAGGTGATTTCGACCTTCGTAGCCTTTTCACCCTCGCTTTGCTCGGGCGCAAATGCCCATAGGATGCTGAAATCAGTTTCTCGCACTAGTATCGAAATGTACTATTGTCGTATTTGTACCGAAAACTACTATTTTTTATAGAAGTTCAAGAAAGTCATCTAAGTACAATTGAGTCTGGATATTTGTGATCGCGAAACAAGAATTAAAAATTAAGATGAATTCAAAATCACTGAGCGCAGTGTCTTTTTCTGAAAAAATTGATTATTCTGCATTACTGATTTATGTTTTATTATTAACTAAAAAATAATTTTTCTAATTATTTTTTTCAATTTTAACATTTTTCTTAATTTAGTAACTTTTTGAATTATGTATTTTTTTTTTGTTTTTGTTTTTTATTTCTTTATTATTGTTGTTTACCTCTTAAACATTATCAATCTATTAAGTAGTATTTTTTTTTTGTTTTTGTTTTTTTTTCTTTATTATTGTTGTTTACTTCTTAAACATTATCAATCTATTAAGTCAATGCTTATGCATACGTAGGACCGCAAGCATGCGCGCAGACATACATACCGTTTTATGAAATACTAGATGAAGGACTACAAACTATCTGAAATTGTATAATTTTGTAAAGAAATTTAATTTATTTTAATTTATACGATTCACTATCCGTTTAAGTTGCAACAAATGAATAGAAAAATTAATTTATTTATTTGGTATTTTATGATTTTCAAGTTAAAGAAATTTTGAAAATAAAAATTTTGTATGAAGCTTTCTCATTAATAAAAACCACTTTTCCACAGTTAAAATTACGTCTTCTTTTTTAAAGTTTCATGTTATTAAATTAAGATTCTTATATTGAAAACAAATCAAAATGTAAACTGAAAAAATTAAAGGAAAAAGCAAAAAAAATGAAAACAAATTTCATATTTTTTACAAATTTTTTTCTTGTTGTAGAGATGTGACAGCCAAATATATAAATATGACAATTAAAAATACAATTTATTATTATTTTTTTTGCGAGTAGATTTGGAACATAATAAGCATATTTATATTATGATGTCAATGACTTAAACATATTTGTAATTGTACGTAAGTACTTATTAATTTGTTTTTATTAATAATAAAAACATTACGAATTTTACGCAATCTTTAAAGATTTAAAATAAGTTTCCATAATTAGATTTTGAAGCTTAAAAAAATAAAAACAAAGCTATTTCAAGAAAGCATTATTTATTTATTTTTATTTTACAAAGTTCAATGACAGTTATCAGTTTATAAAAAAATCTTTTTTATTACTGATTATTTAAACTCAGTTTTATGTAAAAAAAATAAAAAGCATCTAATTCTTTGTAATTTAAATAATATTAGACTCTTTACAATAAGTGGTTTTACGAAAAAAAACAAAAATACTAAAATTTTCAGATTTATTTCAGTATGATGCTTATTTTAGTTAAGTATATTCTTGTTTTTGATATTATCATTATGATGACTTGTTAGAATAGTCTATACTTATACGTAAAGCTATTTCCAAAGTACAGCTAAATCAGAAATCGTACGAAATAATGAATCAATAAGTGTCATTTTAATAACGGGTTTTTTATTTGATCGAGTGGGTTTTTCCAGTTCAGATTGAATATTAATAAGAATCTCAATCATTGATCATGATGAATGCATAGACAATACAATTTTGAGAAAAAAGTAATATTACACAATACTGTTATTACATTGGCACGTATATACTTATACGTGCCAATATACTTATACGTGCCAATGTAGTCTTAAAATTTAAAAAAGCTATCAAATAAAGTATAAGAATTATAAATCATTTATATCAGCATTTTTAATAATTTTGATAAAATATTCAACTACGCAATATTAAAATAATTTTATAAATTTTGATCTATTTAAACAATTTCTACATCTTCTATAATAGTAAGACAATATCTATCGTTGGTAAATTATCTTTTTAAAAATAATACCGATATAGCAGAGATTAATAAATCCATAGAACGTCGGTAAAGAAGAATACTTTTGTGGCTGTTACGTTGAATCGGTAAGAGATCGGCAGTGATTTACAAACATCGAACGAGTATGTCGTGTAATACTATATCACTAGATGGCGTGTAAAACAAATGATTTAAAAATCTTTTTAAGTATCATGGCAATGTAACATTACTATTAAACTAATAAAAACTACATCATTTTAATATCATTTTATACTCCATAGTTCAACTTTAATTACACATTTTTTAATTTATAAATATATATAAATGTATGTGTGTGTGTGCACGCGTGTGTGCCTGTGTGCGTGTGTATGTGTGTATGTGCCTAACGCCAGATATCCAAGTTCACAAAACGCGTAAATCAAAGAAATCAAACGAAAAGCTAATATCATCTCGGCAGCAACTTATGTACCTCGTACACACACTATCAGCGTTTTTTCTTAGCCAGCGCATGAGTTGATGGCGTGCGTATACGGCGGCTTAATTATTCATCGGCTCGACGCGAGCCTGAGACGTTGCGCACACGCGCGCTCAAAGTTAGCGCGAAACTATACACGAAAACCAGTTAGTTGCTACGAATGCGCAGCATCTCTGCAGCGTCATTCTCTTGATTTCTCGCACGTCGCGCGCACCACTTGTATAATGATAGAGCGCGCGAGGTGACACTAAATATCTTTCCACACAATTTATGCATTACTTTTTCTGCGTTCAGGGACCGAAGCTTTTCCTAATTTCGCTGTCTTGTACTGGTTCGGCAAGGACTGTAATTTCGCAAATAATTCAAAATTGTAAGGTAATCAAAATATGAGTTTAATGTGTACATAATCTCTAAACAGGAAGAAGGTACGTACATCAATTGGAGCAGCTAAAATAATAATTAAGAAATATTTTAACGGTTAATAATTCCTAGTTCCTATTATATTATTCAATATCTATACACCAATACATTAAACCCCGCAGTAGTCAAATCACACTAGAATATCTTCTAGGTCTGCATTTATGCTTGTAAGAAAATACTGCTTCAATCGTACTGTGCACTGACCAAAGGCAATAACGTTTAAAACGCTTGAAAATAGTGTATCTCTATTAGATAATTTCTTTTGATTTCATAAATATTTTTTAAACAATATTTTTTTAATTCAGTGTATACCCCTCTGACTGTAAGACTACACCCTCTTCCGGGTGATCATTTCTGGATACAATCCAGCTCAGATTACCTACAAAATAATTGGGTAATCCTATTGACGATCGGCCGCTATGCAATCAATACGTTCGTGCATCAATTAAAAGATCAACGCTTGCAACGGCGTCTAGTAAATCGCAGTTGCGCTTAGCGGAAAACTGGTTTACCCTCGTGTCGCGCGTCTTGCGACCTTGTCACACTGCGCGATCAGAAACATGTCAATGTCATCGAGCCAACGAGTCACGGTGAAGTGCTGCCGTGCTTGCCTGGATGCTTTCAGCATCTCTTGTGTATCTGTTTGCCGAGGGTACACGGATTAGTGATGCGTTATTATCGCATAGAAAGTGTAAGCTCTCACATATAAGGTACCTCTAGATTTTCTCGCTTTTTAGCGAATAATGTTTTCAGTGTTTAAATGAGACGAGTTATTTTATTTAAATATTAAGTGTCATACCGATTGCATTTGACAAATAGAAATTAGGATTTTAGAAAATACACATAAAAATATAAAATATTGAGATTATGCCGATATGTATACAAGAAGAACTGAACAAATGTATAAATAATATATATAAAATATGTATATAAATAATATGTATAAAAAATGTATAAATGTATGTAATACGAAATCGTATGATTATATATAAGTATATGTATAATTTTAAATTCAAACGATAGTAACCGTGATTAGTTTAGAAAATCTAAGCAGAAATAGATACAAGCTGGGAACCAGTTTATATGACAAACGTTAAAAATGTCATTTGTATGTTAAGAAAAATATGATTTTGCAGAATTTTTATTACGTCAGTTATACATTCCGAGATACACGACATTTTGTAAAAAGATAATGATCAGATGACGAGTTCTCATCTATTTTTGTTTAATATCATACAATAACTTTTTGATTGATTTAAATAACAAATGTCCTTGTACTTTGATATTATTTGTAATTATTGATTTAAGTTGATTTGCGATAATTTTGCAACATTTCTTGTAATTAATTCATTTCTTTAATACATTTTTCCTCAGTTATTGACAATAAGAAACTATTGTAATAATTATTCTAACATAGTATATAAAATATAACAAGCTATAATTATTAAATAATTATTAATTGTTGATCTTTTTGAAAGAAAGAAAACATCTCACAAGAAAAAAAAATTTAAATACTTTTGTTTCATTAGCCAAATATTTCAACAAAGAATTTGGTTTTCCATGCATACTTCACTTGGAATTATAGACGTACAGATCCGATTTTGCGCGAAGGGATGTTTACCTGACGTTTATTTCCCTTCGCTTTATGTTTCGCTGTTTTTTTCCACGCTGCTTCTAATCTTCTTCCACTAAAAAAAAGACGGACAATATAAAGAAGTTAGTCTAAAGAAAGAAAAATGATGCGCGAAATGTATGGATTTTTTTGACTGTATTTCAACTGACTCTGGGTTGACGTCTTTACTAATTTGATTGAGTATAATCGTAAATCAAAGTGGAAGTTTACTAAAAAATTTAATACCATGTTTCACATTAGATAAAATAAATTCATTGGATAATTCAAATTTCAATAATTATAAGTTTCAAGTATTTCTTATTTTTTTGTTATGGCCAAATGAATTATAAAAATAATGAAATTCTTATTATTAAAAATGTTATTACTTATATATTGCTAATGAATCATATAAGATTGTTTCTTTTGATCGTATGTCCTGCAAATATTTAATCTTACACATGGCACTTATTTGAATTTTTAAGATAAATTAATAAA
Source organism: Eupelmus urozonus (assembly GCA_900480035.1). NCBI lineage: Eukaryota > Metazoa > Arthropoda > Insecta > Hymenoptera > Eupelmidae > Eupelmus > Eupelmus urozonus. Next base: position 37,565 of record UELX01001488.1, on the reverse strand, counting down.
CGGTTGACCCGTACATCACTAACTATTCATTTACAGTTTTTATTTTCAGAAAATTTTAGCAATTTTCAGAATAAAATGAATATTAAACACTTATAACATCAAACTTTTTAATTGAAAAGAGAAGTTATTATCTTACTTATTTAGAACAGGAAAATTTTTTATAAAATACAAAAGAAATGAGTTATAAAAAATCAAGTACTATGCAGAAGTAAGCTTTAACAAATTAAAAATTCTAATTTTTCTGTACAATATAAAAAGCATTAAGTATACCCATTAATCACGTTTAATTTTCTTTCTCATCAGCAACATCAACATTATATATTGGACTTTTTTTCATTTCTTTCAAGGCGACAAACTGCATCATACATGATGAAGCTTAGTAATCCATCATTTTTTATAAAGAAAAAAGTTGCAAACTTGTAACCAAGTATGTCACAAAAGCTAAAGATCAATTAGGCAACTGAAACTTTAATATTTTTGGTGAATACATTTCCTAATGACGTCAATCAAATTTTCACATATTTGTCTATCGTATCACGATTCGTATTTATTATATATTTTTGTCTTTATGAGCTTAAACCAGAATTATTGAAATATTTCTAGTAAGCTTAAATTGCTTTAATATCTGAAATTATAAGGCTTGCTTTAGATATTAAAAGACACGATACCTAAACTTAGAAGATGGATTTGGCGCTAGTAATGCTAATTTGTTTTCCTATAATAGATTCAGAAACTATTATTTTAATAGATTTGTTTGTAAAATAAAAAACTGGATCTTTTATTTAAAAAATGTGTTTCTATTCTGAAATGTAAGGAGAATTAAAAACAAGTAATTGTTTGATAGAATAACAGCATAACTTGGCTAGTCAGAATATGTGAAATATTTGTTCGCTTAGTGTGACTCTTTACTTGGCTTTCTGATGGCTACATGTGTTACACTTACATGGAACTAACTAACAAGAGCAGTTACATGCACATACACACTCTCACACACACACGCACACACACGCACACACACACACACACACACACATAAACACACACGCATGCACATATAAACATGTATTTAAGTTGAGTAGTTGCAATAACACAAAAGCTATCAGGGCTATCTTTTGCCGCGCCATGGAATACAAATTGCCACTGAAACGCACTATTTCTTACATAGTCAGATTGCAGTAATGGTAATCTCGTTTGAGATTTGCGACTCATGAGCGTGGAAAATTACATCTGGTGGTCCCGGTTTAATTTATGAATATATTCAGGAGACTCTTCGTTTTTGCTTTGGACCTCGAGAAATCACATCAGGTGGATTATGACTTTTATTGTATCTCAGAAGAAGGAAATACTTCCGTGAAACGAATTCATTTAAGTTAATTAGATATATCTGTGGACTTTTTTCATTTTTATTTTTCCTGTAAATGAGTTATATGCAGAAGGTTTAATCGTGTGATTTAAGGAGGGGAAGAGCGGATGATATTGATGCTCAAATTTAAAGAATTCAGACTCAGACTTTATCTGATTAAAAAGTATTGCAAGTTTATAAGAATATATTATTATTCAAAGAATATATTTGAAAGGTTCATTATTGACTGACTCTACGTCATAAAAGCCAATTAATAAATTATCGTGCATGTTAACGATTACGTGCAGCGATCACTTACAACTAGACATAATGAAGCTAAGCTTATAGAACTACCTTATAAAAACACTAGACTACTGTAAAAAATATCTAACATTCAATTACCATGTATTTTTATGCAAAAGCGATCTTCATCTATGTCTAGACATAAATTCTATTCAAGAATTCAAGAATATACATCGATTTATTCTTTTTATTTAACTTACAATTACATGTATGAAGAAGCATGTCACAGAAGAATGTCAAACATGTACGTATTATTTATTTAAGATACAACATAATTTTTTTTGAAAATTCGTCTAAACAATTTTCTAAGCTTTTATTCTTTTAACGTGAAAGGCGATCGATTACGTGGCATCTAGTGAGCTCCATTAAAAATGTAGCTAGCCTTTTTTTCAAATTGTTTACAAAAAAAATGTTAGCCATTATTTTTATACGTAAATATTCAAAATAATAGTTAAAAAAAAAAACAAATTACTGATAATAATTGTTAAGAATACAGGTGTATGTTACATATCATTGCCCTGACGAAGCATAGAACATTTCAAATAATGTCCATTTTTAAATTTTTAGCTAGAACTTTAAAATTAAATGTTTCATTTATAGAAATTATTATATAAATAAAGGGAACCATGTTGTGATAAGTGGTCTAAATTAACCAACTATAAATCAGAATTTAAAACGGATACATGTAGATCACGAATGGGCATATTTGTGTTTTATCTGATAACAACAGAATAGATAGAATCTACGTAATGCAGCTATATAAATTTAGAAAAATAGATGTCTAGTTATTGCTTTAGATGCCATTAAGGTCAACTAGAATACAACAATTCCAATATATTTTTCGTGCGTGATAATTTTAAAAATTACCTCATTTTGTCATAGTAAATATTTAAATAAAAAAATGGCGCGACAATAGTTTAAATTCTCTACTTTAAATGTAAATCACAATGAAACTCGTTTAAGTGCTTGCTTAATAAAGCACAATAGTGCTAAAGCTGTTGTGAAATGATAACACTACTTAAAACAGTCTAAACAAAAACCCGAATAAAAAATAATCCTGCAACTGCTTGGCCAAAAAATTTTTTAAACCGAAAGTTTCATTGTCACTTATTTCTTTCCACAATTCTTTATTTTTAACTTCCATTTTCGTCGGCATATCATTAAAGCTATTGCAAAACGCAGATGGATTATAATATCTAATACCTGGTAAAGTTATAGAACATTCTAAAAGGGTAATTAAAGAACCATTATCTAGCACCAGTAAAATTAGTTAGTTAGCCAGCAGTCATTAAACAACGCTGGTCATAAAACGCATGTGTACAAATTTAAACTCACATATCTTCTCGCAGTCAGCTTCCCCTAGCAGTCTTCCCACGGCGTATTGCTTCAAAAAAATGCACTTATCCAGAATCATGGCTTAAAAAGTTACAATAAATAGACACATCTTTTCAGTATATCTATTTTAATAATAAACAACGCAAAATCTTACGCAATCCGCGCAGAACTAGTTTGTATTATTAATAGCCAATTAAAAGAAACGTGCGAAGGTGAATCGAGTTCGCGACTAAGTGTCGCGCGCTTCGCTCTTTGTTTCTTCGCGCGGATGCTTGGCCTCTTGGTAACGCCTGAAATTTCAGCGGAGTTTGCGATTTTTTTTGCGCATCTAGGTCGCTCGGCATTCTTGCAATCCTGGTCATTGTTCGCTCGCCCCTTTTTCATTCACTGCTCTGATGGTTGACCAGTCATTTTTAATTAATGGTTATTGCATGAAGTTTGTGCGCAATTTTGGATTGTGAAGTGTTATTCTTGAAAATACTTTTATTCTACAAGGAAAATATTCTCGAGCTTTTAACTGTAAACAAAGTAAAAAAATTTATTTTCGTTTTAGTAAACAAGATGATATCTACATTTGCGCGCAATTTAACTTTATTTTTAGAGTAGTAAACTAACACTTCAATGTTTACTTCCTTTTTATTCATACACCAAACGCCTCATCTGATATCTCCAACACCAGGAAACAATTGAATTTAAGAGAAACAGACTGAATCATAATAAAATGCGAGTTTGCCGTGCAGCCATAATTTTTTGGAGTGTAAATTCCGAAAAACATAGTGATGATTAACATCTCCGCATCACACACAAAAGGCGGTTCCTCGAACGCATATCTACCAAGGTGAACGCACATGTAGCCAAGCATTTCGTTATTCGAGAAATGAAAAATTCCGTTTGCCGGCTGTTCACCTTCCTTTCGGCTGCTCGCGTGCGTCTCGTCTCGCTTTGAGATCCTAATGACATTTTAATTCAGTACGTAAGGCGAAAGTGCGTCGGAGACATAAATCATGCCGCGTCTTAGGGGATTTTTCAAATTTTGGCAGTTTATCTTACGCCGAGAGCACGTACCTGTTGAATTCTTTATAGCGAAAATTAATTCTGTCATGCTCACGGTCGTTTTTTTCCAACTTATTAATGACAAAGACAAGTTTTATATTTGCTTGAAAAATGTGCTAAGAAGAGAGAGAGAGAGAGAGTTGACTTTAACCGTATGTAAATATTAATGTTTCGTATTGAAAATAAAATATTTTTTCATCTGCGTATGGATTTGTCTAGCAAATCATCACAATGATAATGATTCTATTTAATAAGTTTGCTTCTCTGGATATGTATTAGACAATCAAAAGTAAACTGTTTTTTGTTTAGCTGCATATATACATTATTATATGCAGCTAAACAAAAAACTGCAGCTAAAAAAATTATTACATTGGATAAATTATCACTCTTTTTTCAATCTTATTATTTGTTAAATTGTGTACAAAATCAAATTTCTTTATCCACGTAAACAGAACAACAAATTAATATCACAACTAATATGCAGCAATAAAATGACCAGGAAAAACGAAACGACCTGCCGTCTAATAGTTGAAGCACATAAAAGATGCTAATGAGTCCTCGCGATGTTGTCGTCTGACCAGAGCCTGGAAATATCTACTCGTTTGGGCTCCCGCCGACCGCCAAAAAAAGATCCGGTTCATCTTGCGAAAGGACGCACTGCAGGCCCTAAAATGACGCCATTTCGGAACATTAGCAGCAATCGTCTTGATCTTAGTGTCTCTTTTCATTTTTATTTATTATACGATAATTTGAATGTATTGGAAAAAATGTGATTTTATCAATTTATTTTTTAAGAAGTCAAATTATATGATAAGCTGTTAAAAAATATACATAAATAAAATATTTAAGAAGCCATTTGTTTCTTCATTGAACTTTGTTCCAAAGTAGAATTGACAGGAATTTATCCAGCAGTCATCATCGCTAGTTTAAAATAGACACTCGTTAACTTGTGTATGCGATAGTATTCAAGGAAACGATCAGCTAATAAATAAGCATTGACAAAAAAAAAGAAAAAAGTTTGAAAGATAATCAATAAAAAACCGGGTATATTAAAAACAATTTTACTTCTTGGGTAGATTATTATATACCTCTATATTAAACTTTTACGCTCTCCTGATTCATTTTCAAGAAACAATGAATATAATATTTGACCTTATAGGACAAAGAATAAATATTAAAAGAAAAAAAAAACGAAATTCCAACCTTGTTTGTTGAAAATGAATAGTTATACTTACCACGATTTCATTGTATGTTAATTTTGAATTTGGAAACATCCAAAGATACTATAAAAATACAAAAGTTTGAAGAATCAAATAAAACTTAACTGCTTATCTTTATAACAATTGATTTAAATTAATCAGACGTTCCAGATCAAACATAAAGATACAGTAGAAATCCTTCAGAAATTGCCCAGATTCCAGTGAAGGAAGGAGCTCTTAAAGTAAATAAAAATGTAACCGATCTCCGCACATCCGCAACTCTCGTTTCCCAACAAAAGAATGATGATAGACCTCCTGGAAGCCGGCGTGAAAGTGATTCGGAAAGCGCGAAGGTTGCGGTAACGAACCTTCCAAGCCACACACGCACCCAGCCGATAATAAAGCACTTCAGTGCCCGCTTGCGATGCGCATATCCTTCTCTAGCTCAGTGAGAATGGGTAGAAGCGGCCTAGACTGGGTTTCGCAAAATCCGCGCGAATTAACGTAGGCGCGCAGGTGGATTTCGAAAGTTTTTTTTTTCCTTTTCATAAATGCTTCACTGTCAGAGCGATTAGGTAAAGTGGTGCGAGTAGGCGAGTTTGCGAATCGATTGTGAGATGGTATAGGCGCAAGATCGGTTGGTCAATGGGAGTGGGATAGCGCTTGGAGAGGTGGCTTGCAGGAAATGCTTGTTGTTTTTGAAATTGATGAGTCATTGGTCGGAGTTTGGTCTAGATGATAATTTGCGAAATAATTGATGCTTTGTGATTTTTGTAAATTGGAGAGTCTAATTAAAAGCAAGGGTGTGGTATTTTTAAGTATTTAAAATAATGGAAAAATTTTAGTACTTTAAAGCATTCAGTATACACTTTCTTTCGTGACGTAATATTTTGAGTCTTTTATTTGGAAGTAGAATCTTAATCTTCCTCATCAAATTTTCTTATATCCCAATATTAAGCAATTTGATAAAGCATCTAGCAATGCAAAACAACAGAATATACTAATACATTACTGTCTTTTGTAACCACTAACGCACAATTATGTAACATTCCTCTCTTAAATAGTATTAACTTTCTTACCATAAAGTTACGAGGAAAGGGAAAATTTCCGTTTCAGCGAGCCCAAATAGAAAAAAAAATGAAGCCCTGAGTCATCGACTCTCTCGCTGCAACCGCGCGCTGTGCATTAAAGTCTCTGGCGGTGTGACGGCGCACGGGTCAGTTTTCGTCGGACGCTTGGGAACCGGTCCTGGAGCTCGGCAAAAAAAAAGGCCAAATCGAGCTATTATCGTGCATGTGCTCCCTTCTGGGAACCTGCGGGCGTTGCATCGCGCCAGGGCCGGTCCAATTATATTGCCCTGCCGAATTGCAGCTGCGGATTTCTGGCGCTTCGGGATTTCGAGTTGAGGTGCTTGTTGAGGACTTGATTTTTTGGCATTAAAATATAAATCATTTATTCTGAAAATTTTTTTAAATTTTCAGAAGTTAATAGAATTTATACCAATGTTAAAATATCAAGAGAAAATTATCCTTACAAGATAGTCTATGTAGTCTACTTTGTATGATGTTAGTTGATGTAAAAATCCACGTTAGTTATGACTTTGATGATAATCTGGATACACGCGCGTTGACCTGTTTGTGTGAATTATGACGATAAAAATAAAAATTTTGAATATTCTTGAACGTCACAAAATCTTTATCTTGCTGGAGATTCTTGACGTTTTGCATACTGACTCAACTTTGTCGTGAGCATCATCTTTTTTCCCGGAGGACTATGTTTTATAAATAATAAACGTTCAGCTAATTTAAAATTTAAAAGATAACGCGAAGACGTTTTTAAGTTTTCTGAATAAGAAGCCATTGTTTATTCCATTTTTTTTATCAGTGTGTTAATAGATACGCGTATTTTTAATATATTTATAAATTATTTAAAAAGTAAATTATTTGAAAATTTTTTCTATAACAATATCTATGGTATACTCATGGTACATTTGTGATAAATTATTGCTATTATAAGGCTTGTAGTAATTGAGTCATGAAGTAGAGATACCTTTAGGAATGCCTTTCCTTATATAATTTATCAGAGATTTATCTCTTTGTGCGTAAATAAACAGCAGGAATAGAGTTATCAAAAACCTGTTTCTATTGCAATATGTGGTATCGTTAAATTAAGGCAATTATATTTAAACAATGCAATTTTCCCATCTAGTTCTTAATATGCTATTTCATATTAAACTGTTTTGTAAACAAAAAACTGTTCAATAGAATCTGAAAAAGCGTAGGTTTTAAAAATTAGAATCATCACATTGACTTAAACTACCTCACCTCTATAAATAAAGGCATCTTTGAAACTTAAAAATGCATTTCTCCCTCCAAAAGTCATAAAGCCGCCGAAAATTTACGACTTTTCACAATCTCCTTTCCTGCTAAAGTTCATTATCGTATAGTGGAACGCAAAATCCTGGCTGACGTCAAGCGCTGCGTCACCGTCTCTACATACATCGCAGCATCCGCTGCATGAGGGGAACATAGCCCTGAGATGGAATTCAGGGGATTCCCGATCAAGTTCACTTTTTCGATCGGAGGATATAATAACGGAAAAGTTGGATAAGCAAAAAGAGGATTAACTTGCTTAAGGGATATCTACCTGCGGGTTAAATACCGTATCTTGGCGGGAATCCCCTGTACTCTGCCTTTTTTCTAGGTCTACATTTTCCCTATAATTTTTGCACAGTAGGAGGAAATTGTCAAGGTGAAACTGGTTTTATCTCACTTGAATGTGGTTTCATTTTGCTAGGATATTGATCAATAAATTGATGATGAAGAACTTTCGTAATTTATTACAATCGAGCACGTGCAAATAAAAATAAAATAGCAATCTTTTACCAGTGACTTGATTAATAGTAAGAAAAATACCATAGTGAACATTAATTTTTGCATGTATAACTAAAACTTTAAGAAGAACTGCGGATACGTAGATAAAAGACAATTTCAAACTTAAAATTATATAAAAAAACCATCACAGCAAAATTTCAAGCAAAGAACGTTCCATTAGCGTCACCATCCAGCAGAAATTCACTTGGCACCTTCCGAATCGGCAAATCATCTGAAAAAAAGGCACTCGCGAGTCAACAAAACCTCTCATCCTAATGCTCATTTCGTATTCCCCTTTGGCATTCGTCAAAAACAACCTGTGTACACGAAACTCTGTCGCGTGTATTTTTTATAATGCGCCGCTTGCGCTCGCGTTTTATTAATAAACCAAGATCCAGGGGTATATGGCTATACACTGGACATCCTTGACTGGCCGTCCTAAGCACGCGAACGTCATCCTATACAAAGTCGTCGTCGGCGTGTGCTTTTTTACTGTTTTCGTTCGGGATTCTGGTTTTGCTTTGCATATAACGAGTGCCGGCAAAAAGTTTGACGATCGCGACGATGTATTATTTCGTGATTGTCGCGTTTTTCTGCGATTGTGTAAGTGTTTGCGCGCGGGGGATTTTTACGACGTGGATTTATTGAGCGACTGAACTATGATGAATGGGTCATGAGTTTTATAGAGAATTTATTAAATTTATTAAAATTTTCGCTTTTATTTGTGCAGAGTAGAAAAGAGTCATGTCTGGAGATGCGATAGTTTAGGGAATATGAAATAAGTAAGTATGTGGAATATTACAAGCACATCATATTTTTTCAATGTTTTCATTATTTTATGCGAGTTTTATTTTAATAAAATTGTTGAAATACTTTTAGATTTTTGGTATAATTTAATCAATCCGATGATACTCAAATCTTTGACTTAAACACTTAAAACGTTGACCTTAACATCAACTTTTTTTCCAACAAATTCATCAAGAATATATCCTTCAATAATATTCCGATACTGACAATTTGATCAATCACCTGGGCTAATCTCTTTCCTCCATTCTTGCCTAAATCTGCATTCGATTAAATCCAAAAGTACGGCCTGTCTACAACAATTTCCTAAATGAACGCAAAAATAAACCTCGCTGCAAAATTTCGCAAAAAGTTAAAAAAATTATAAAAAAAATCTGTTTTGGCATCTGAGCACGCTTACCGCGCGTCGTATCTCCCTACCAAAAACAACTTACGAAACTACGCTTTAGAGGCGCGGAGAAAGAGAGCCGGCTGCGAGAGCGCGCAGGGTTCGAAAATTTTCCACTTGTCCGCGGAGCGAATTCGACCATAGGTGTATCAGGAGAGTGGCTATAAGGTAGCCGCAGAGGTCCAGACTTTTAGCCTTGAGGCGGACTCCTAACCGATCATCAACTTTGAGCATTGGATTTTACGTTTGCGTTACCACAAAATTCGATGACGAATAAGTAAATTTTATTCGACTGGCACATTTCAATAAACAAGAAAATAAATAGTTTTCCTTGAGAAATTTGTTGGAAAAAAATGGTCATTAATCCAAGGAATAATCGATCGAGCGCCTGCTCGTGCCTGATGACTTAAAAATTCAGAGATGCAAATCGTTGTTACGCGAAACGAAAAAAATTGATTATAGCATACTAGAAGTAATAAAACCAGCATTTCCATCTCCTATCAAATGCAGAGTATTAACGTTACTGCTCACTCTTACCCCAGCTCAAAACGCCTAAAAAACACTCGACTCACCAACCTCAACCCTCCAATCTGCACCAATACATCAGCATCACCCAAACCAACTAAAAAACCCGAACCCGAGGCTTAAGAAGCGCGCGTACAGGTCAGCCCCCGCCAGAATCGACGCTATCTTAGGGAGAGCCGAGCGCAGAGAGAGAGAGAGCGGGCGCTCTCGCGCAGATATTCGCCTCGGACAGTTCTCGGTGGGTTGGCGCGCGAGCCACACGCACGCACTCGGCGATCCTGTTCCCCACGCGCGCGAAGCCGAGATCTCGCGCTCTCCTCCGCGGCGCTCGTGAGTGTGTTATGTGTCTTGCCCCGAGCGATCGACTCGCCTGCTGCTGCTGCTGCTGCCGCTTTCATCGCAGGAGATTGTGACGGTTTTTTAAGTGCGACGAAGGAGACGAGGATACTCGAGTTGGGGACTGAGTGTTGGGATTGAGGATTTGCTGAAGATTAGTGAATGAGGTTTGTTGGTTTTTGACAAAGTGAGAGTGGAGGTTTGTTGGGATTGTTGTGGTGAAGAATTTTAGGTGGATGGTAGAGGAGAGGGGCTCTTTATTGAGGAGCGGAGTTCGCGTACGCTGAATTCCTGTTTCTTTGTACCGAACGTTTTTCTTTAGTCGATCGTTACAAAAAGCGCGAGGATCTTGAGAGTCATCGAATGCGCATCCCTTTTGGATAATGATTCTTTTCGAAATTCGATAAGGCGGTAAAGAATGAAAATTAACGAAAAATTTTATAAATTCTGCATAAGTTTTGAACCAGATATAAATGCGTGTCCTCGTCTAAAATTATTAAACATTTGAATACTTTAAAATATAAAACAAAAAATTGTCCTGTCAGTCATAGCTCGTAAAATGTGGTGATTTATGGCGAAATACTCATCTTTTCACAAAATGCGGTAATGTTTAACTAATTTTTTTTTTAATAAAAATTGAATATTTATAAAAACTATAAAGAAGTTTTTAAAATGTCCGATTTTCTACAAAGACAAGAGTGTACTGTTAGCATTAGTTGAGCACACATAGTACGGGAATCTGAATAAAGTTTTCCGAACAATCAAATAATCTACTTAGGCCAAAGAATAATAATCTCATTATAGTATACAATAATTACACTACTAAGCCATATTAACGAGAAAAACAACGTTACACAAAAGAAAACAGAATTATACAACCTGGAATTTTTAATTAAAAATTAATCACATGAATTTCTTACGCATTTAGTTAACATACTAATGTAGAGTGGACTCGTAACTTTAACTGGAACACGTATTTTTGATTACGATTTCCTCCGACGAATTATACTTTTTTCTCTATTTCTATCCTGTAATAAATCTTATCTCTAAAATCACTAGAGCATTGCGCATAGATTTTAAACGAACCTGCAGCGTCATTTTAACAAAGAAAATCTCGGTTGGAGACTTCAACAGCTAAACGGAATTTGCTTTGCTCTGAGTCAAGAAAACTCCACATGTAATTAGCGGAAAAAACGGTGGCGAGTCCATGTCAAAAAGGTGATTTTAAATTTTAAATCGCCATTAGAAGTTACTCACGGCTAGAGATTCCGTCTATCAGGAAATGTGACCCAAGGACTTTTCCGACTTATTTGGATAGCCTCTTAGAAAATTTACCTAAATACTTTTATCGTTGCACGTTATCAAAATTCAAAATTTGATTTACTACGGATTCAAATAAAAAATTATTTTTATCTTAGACTGTGACGTAAGGGATATAAAAATGTAATATGATAATATCGGCAACGTAAATTTTCTATAATAATAATTTTTAAAAATGGATCACCATAAATGCAATCGAATCAAAATGACTCACGTATCAATCGACCTACTTAAATGTAAAAACAAATTTTAGTCCGTCGACCTCATTTAAACATTAACAAAAAAGCACTGCCGATTTAAAATCTCTCAAAACAAATACCGACAGTTTTATCAAAACATATAACTCAATGTTTTTATACACGTTGTTATGTTATTTACTAAACCGACAGAAGTAACCTTAATCAACATAAATAAAAAAAAAGTAATCCACCTTAGAGAGAAGCTGATACGTTAAACTGCGGATTCAACAGACCGAAGCGCGCCGTCAATGATTTCGCGCCCACAAACGCGGGAATTCGATTGCGTCAGGGCGACGCGCGGCCTTTTTGAACGGAGAAAAACGAAAAAAATTATAATGAAAAAAGGACAAAATGAATTAGCTGGTACGCCTTGAGAAATCAGCAGCCGATGCCTGCGCGCGTGTTTACTTCACGCAAAATCGAGGTCGAATTTGCGTTCTAATCTCTGGTTCCTTAGTCGTGTGAAAGATATCTCTGGAGAAGCGCGCGCTTGGTTATTTGGGAGAGTAAAAGACTTATGCTTATTTATGCGCGATATTTTGAAAGAAGTATGTACTGTGAAAGGTACTGTTTCAATGAATAGAGTAGAAGTGAAGGATAGTTAGTTTTTTACTTTTGTAAGACGCTTTGGGGTGTGAAATTACCAATTTTTGGACGCATGTAACGTTTTTAATTCTGGCTAGTTTTTAAAAGATCCTAATTAGTTAATGTATACATTTAGGTCAGAGTTTTATAGAGACATCAAGCTGTTTTTATATGTTGGTATATTTGATGACATTAGAATATAGCGTGCGGTTGACAAGTTTTTGTGCCTGATCACGACATATTTTTATTAAATTATGAAAAAATCGTACAACATTTGCTTCTCTATAATAGCGACTTGTATACAATTTTTTAGAGGTAATTACTGCTCATTATAGGCCGCATGTATTTTAATTTTTTTCATAGTATTGTTCAAAATTTTTATTATAACATATAGATATATTCTTCAAACTATAGAGAATGTGAATCCATTAAGAAAAATATAAGTATAGACGAAGATTTGAAAAAGTTTTTTAACCTTAAAACTCAATAGAAATACGCACAATCCCAACATTTTTTTTGACTTGTTATTTGTTATTTTTTAGCATCAATTTATAAGTAATCATTTAAAGAAAAGCCCTTATATTTGCCCTTTTAACTACTTTATAAGAAAAAATGTCATTATATTCCTCTAATACTGTGAAAAAGCATCATTGCGGGACGTTTTGCTGAAAAACGTTATCCTAATTTTGCGCTGTAAATGATTGTAATAACCGTATCACTAATGAAATGAAACATCTAAATATACCGCTTGGGTGAAAAACGTATCGAAGAGTAAATAATTAATTTGAATGCCCGTATTAAAAGCGTCCGTTGTTCCAATCACTTGTTCATTCAATTACTTTGTTATATCAAAAGTCAAGCTCCCATCTCAACAGAATTTTCGCCAAGTTGACAGTCACGCAGTTAAATCTCGAATCTCATCAAAACAAGAGCATTCCGTCAAACCAACAGCAGATTCATTAAACGACTAAAATATTGTTTAAACCCACGAAATTCTTTTCTCCGCGTATCAATAAAGAAAGCACACGCAGCAGGCCACACACGTGCTGGCCGAGGCACGCGCGTTACGCATCGAGAGAGTATCTCTCTTGCGTGCCGGCGGCTGTGATTTTCGCGTTACATAAAGATCTGGCCAGGCAAGAGAGCAGGTAGACGGCGCGCGAGTCTGTATACCTTGCTGATCGATTCCGTGTCTCTTCGATTCCATAATGCCGGCCGAAGCGCACGCAAAGACGGCAGTTTCGTTTTCTAACGACGAATCCGGGAGCGATGCTTAGATTAGAGGCTAGCAGCTGGATAAGCTTTTGGTAGGACGTGTCGTGACGAAAGACTTGGGAAGGTTTTTTGTTATGGCATGTTTGATGTAAGAATGACAAATGTAATCCGTGATAAAGTGGAAAATAAAGTTTTCCACTTTATGGTATACTTATTTTTATTACGAGATTGATGGAAAGAATTTGAAAATTCTTTTTAGGTATTCAATAATTATTTAATATAATTTATCATTTTTAACTTCTTAAATGTTACTGGTTTATTTTAATATGATTTATAAAGTACACATTTTAATAAAATATTGGCACAACTGAAATTATTTTTATTAATACAGTTAAAGTTTATTCTAAGCATAAAAGTTTCCGATACAAATAATAATAAACTTAATGCTTTAGAAATATAATTACGAATGGAAAAAAATCGGCTTGATGATCGATTTTTGACGAATGCGGACGTGAGGCAAAAAATTTCCGTTTCTATTAATTAATTGTAATCTACGAAATATAATAACAACCTGCTGCTGATTGCTTAGTCACATTCTTAGAGAACGATAAGTTTACAATTAAGAAGAAATAACAAATGATAAAAATAATTTTTTATAATTAACCACAGCACTGTTTTAATAAGATGCGCGAAGATCATGAAGATAATCCATTAAAGTCACTGGATTGCAAATTAGTGAATCTCATTGTAATGTATAATGGAGGATTACATAAGCACTTTATTTCTGTAACTTTGGTGGTATTTTCATCGATAATTAATGGCCTGCATAAAATGAAAGTGTATGGAGATAAACAGGTATTACGAAAATCTATATGGAAACTCGCACACGTGCGCCCATGTACGGGTTACTCTACCTGTATATGTATACATCCGTTTATGACTTTAAGGAATTATTTTATTCGTATCTCGTTCTATTAATGTTTCTCTTTATGGTTCATTTCATATATAAAATCATTTTATATGTATTAATAATTTACTTAAAACTTTCTTAAGACTACTGTGGAAAATTTGGCAAAATTTTTGGAATGACCCTGATTAGCAATTATTATTCAGCCAGCCAGGACCTCTTACGATATACAAACTTTCTTTTCGACGCTCTAAAAAGCAAAAGCCAGAATCAAGTGACTGAAAATCGGGCGCGATCAACATATCGATTGAACCCCACGTATATATATATACATATATAACAAGCTGGCTCAAGCTGTCGATTATCCGGTGGAACCGGCCTGGGAGAGAGTCGAGTCCGTTCTCATCTTGGCCGCGCCAATATCGTTACGTCACACGTGAAAAAACGTAAAGCCCGGTGTATTACCTCATCTCGGCGTACTAGCTCGGTTCACAACTTTTCCCGCTCACAATGAAAATCGGTATGTGAAACCGATTGCTGAATCGGGAAACTAATGTTTTTGATAACATCGTGCTGAGGCTTTAAAGTTCGTACAGTGTCGGTTTAGTTAGTTACTTTTTTGATGTTCAAGATAAACATATATTTGTTCAATAAATAATTAAGTCAATATAATTGACTTGAATTAACTGATCTTAGACCCATAAAGTAAATATTTTAAAATATCATGGAATACCTTTTACAAGGGCAAATTATGTTTTAATTAGTACAATATCGAGGAACGTATTTTAAAAGTCTCTTGTCGCCATAGTTTGTTTAAATTATTATTTCATTGAATAAAAAAATATTTATTCAATATAAATGAGCAAAATGCACAATGTATGCGCATTTTTAGAAACACCTGGTTTTTACAGGACATTGAAAAAATGTGTCAATTAATAATAAATTAAGTAAATAAACAAACACAACGTGTGTTCAGTGAATTTAAATATAATTTATTAATATTACAATACATTATATTATATTGTTATAGTAGGTATAATAATATTATTTATCTTTTACTCTGTTCATCTTTCAGTTATTTCAATAACTAATCAATTTGATACTTAGATTCAATAACTCAAAAAATTGACCTTGATTTTTTTATTGTTTTTGTTGATTTGGAAAAGAAAATTTTGGTATCATCTGGGATAATAAGATCTGTTTATTAAACATAAATTCTGAAACAAATTCAATAGTAAATAAGAAACAACTATTTTTTATATTAATATATAAAAATATATTAGTAAGCGAGTAAGGACCCCAAAATTCATATCGTAAACATTAATAAGATCAACATTTTTTTTAAAAGATTGTATGTTTTACTAGAAACTGATATTGCCCGATTATCGAAAATGTTCCAATAACTTTATTTAAAAAAATTATTCATGTTCAAATATCGGTAATTTCAGTAAACTCAGATTTCGATACTGATATTCTTTATCCTCAATTTTTTAAATAAAATTATTGAAACTTATCTAAAGTCAGATGGCGTCAGCTTGGTGTAAAACATACAATGTTTAAACAAAAATTTTTCTTAACTGATCTACTTAATTAATGTTCACAACACAATTTTTGGGTTCCCATATAATATTTCATAGAGATATCTGATAGACCCTTTTACATCCCCTTAACC
The DNA here is from genome assembly GCA_900480035.1 of Eupelmus urozonus. NCBI lineage: Eukaryota > Metazoa > Arthropoda > Insecta > Hymenoptera > Eupelmidae > Eupelmus > Eupelmus urozonus. Next base: position 21,469 of record UELX01001488.1, on the reverse strand, counting down.
ACGTGCCGGCATTTGCGCACGAGTGAAGCGAAGGTGAAAACATCACGCAAGATAAAAATAACTGTACGTGTACTGAACAATATTTTTTTTTTATTTGTACAAAGCTTGATGAAGTGCTTAAACACAAAATTAAATGCTAAAGGTAAGCATTATGAACTTAATAATGTTTTCTTAGTCGATTTGATAAGCTAAAATTTAATATTTTTTAAATATGAGATATCGTACACTGACACTGTAGGCAGATAATTTTTGTATATTCAATTCACACTTTTAGAATAGTTACCTTTAGTAATGTACTATCACTGTATTATAGTACTTCTATAATTATACAAAGAAATAAATGTACGCTTTATGAAGGCTACTTAAATTAATTATGAGAAAAATACACTAAACCGAAGTTCATTATCGCGTGAGGATCATCACACTAGGTACTTTAATTGAACATTAATTACAGTGAAAACACATTCACTTATGAATCATTAATGTTTTTCATTGGCTCTTTAATTTGCTAATGTTCTATTTGAATAAAAGAGGTTTTTCATTTTAATAAACTTTTAAATATTATAATTAGACTAATAAAAACTAACAGTATCTTTGAATAAAAGAATTAATTCAGTACTTTCAAAATAACAATTCATTTGCCGATACAAATTTGTAGATGATTATGTAAGAAACCAGTAAGCAAAATGACTAAGCATATCTGGGACAAATTTAAAATTTTATAAATTAGTCTTAAAGGATTATCTTTGGTAATATTGTAATGTAATATTAGCCGCGATTCCTAATAATTAGTTATACCTGTAAAATTAAAAAAAAAATCGCATTCACCATGAAAGGATATTATTGTATTACGATCAATTGATTATCTGTAGACAAAGCCAGAGATAGTGATGTTTATTCAGATATAAATCGCACACGAATTTGCAAATACTTAACAAATTTAATTATTTCAGTGCTAGTTATGAGATCATTATCCTTTATGATTTTTTTATTTTAAAATAACAAGAGAGATATAATTTATTACTAGTGTTATGTTTCTCTTTCTTTGTGACGTAAAAATGAACAGAAAAAGTGATTGGCACGTTTACTAAGATATTTTATGCGTAATACTAATCAAAACAACTACAAAAAAAGTTTACTTGATTACACTATTCATCACATAGGTAACGCTAATAAATATAAATAATATTATTAAATAACGCTTATTTTTATCATTTCCTATAATAAAAAGCTAAAGTTTAAGACAACGTTGAAGTATTCTTTTTAATTATCACTGAAATCTATTACTTGAAAAGAAAAACTGGTCATCACTTTTTTCTTCTAGACTATAACTAGAAGTTATTGTCATTTTTTCCCGTAATTATCGATAATTACATCATCTTTACCGATAGATTTTCAAATTGTCACTTTAGTACACACGCAATGTAGCTTTTCAAATTATGAGACCACCGTTGACTTTCCTTACTGCGTAACTCTATGCACAAAAATATATTACCACTATCTTATTCAAAAGCGTAATAGTCGAGGAGCAACAAATTTGTCAGTTTTAAAAGAAGCAGTAACTAAAGACAAGCTATTGCTTGCAAGTTATTACTCAGGACAAAAGTGACCAAGAATCGAGGAAAATGAGCTCGTTTAACCTTTCGCACGGCCTTTATAAATAACCGCTTCTCGGCGCATCCTAGCGCATCAACCTCGGAACATATACATCAGTCGGCGCCGCTAATTTTCCCGCGCAAGCAAGTGAAACTACCTTTCATCGACGTGCGCGCGCGAGTCCGATTACGACAGAGCGCGTTACACTTATGACGGATTAGCCCGGCGTCTCTCTGCATGCGTATGCATGCAAGACTGCATGACGCTCGAATATTATGAGACTTGTGTAATAGAGCTGCTGCCTGAAACGAAGGAGGGAACGTGCATTCTTTAAATTTTGGCCGAAGAACGTTAAAGTTAAAAGAACCAGCTGGAATTTCGAGATCTTTTACTTTCTATGTATTTTTAGCTCTGTTGCATTGAACTTTGTTTTACCTGGTCAATTAACGAAATTAGACCGGTGGACAGTCGGTTGCGCATTTGATGCATTCTAGTCTATTTGAGCGTTTTGAAACAAGCCTGGATAATAAAGTTTATCCGATTTCGTTAAGCAATGGTTTCTAACTTACTGTAATGCCTTGCGACTTAACGGCCACAATGATTCAGCAAGTCCATAAATTACGTAGAATCGCAATTCTATATAAGAGCTGAAGCGAAAGTTTCGCAAATTCCTTTTCCGTGTAAGATCAATCATGTCTAAATGGCAAAATTAATAAAACCCACAAACTTGTACTATTTCAATAAACTATATAGAATTAATTTTTAAAAATGTGCTTGTAGAAATGGAGCCGGCGGCAGCGAGCGGGACCGTGGCTCCGGCTGGGCCAGTTGCCTCGCTGGAGCTTAAGACTCGGCGGGCCCAGTTTCAGACGCAGGCCTCGACCGTGGCGACGCGCCGCAGGCAGGCCGTATGCGTGCGGCGCGCCTACAAGAAGTACGGCACCAAGAAGAATCCTGTCGTCATCCTCGATGGACTAAACATGACCGTGCCCAAGGGCTCTATGTGAGTATATGCTCGTTAATTGTTTGTTATCCCGTTACATTTTTATTTAAAATTTGAAGTCTACGATTTATTTTTAACAGCCAAAATTGATCAGTTAACTGTAAACAATTTTATTTATCGAACAAAACTTTTTATAACAATAATATTGTGTATTTTGAAAATTATGCACACTCGGATAATTATTGAATATATAATCAGTAGAATCGTGGAACTTTGTTTATATTGTATTCATTAACTTCCTGTTTTTCTCATACTTTTATTTACGTTATAATATGCGTTGTACTTTATACATTAAAATTTTATAAATCAAATGCCGCGTTTGTTTCATAGTATTATTATTCAGATGTCACGTTCTGCCTCACTGTTTACTTGATTAATAATAACTTTAGTCACGTTCCTTAACATTTTTCGAATTATCAGCATTTAGAAATTTAGAGTATTATTTTATTAAAACAGTTAAATAGTTAAAAACAAAGTCAATATTTTAAAAGATTTTATGAGTAATAATTAATACATTTAGCAAAATTGTAACATATTGAAAAAAATTTTCGAATGCTTTATTAAAATATTGATTTAATGAGTAATAATTATGACAAGCTAGTTTTCGTCAATAATAACAGTGAATAAGAAGGAAAAAGCGTACTGTCATCATGCAGCAAGTCATATAGTTTTCTCATTAGGCAATAATCAATCGTACAGCGACAACAATAGCTAATATATCTTTACAAAAACTTAATCTCGTTAAAACAAAGCCTCAAATTAAACACCCCCAGACAAAAGCTGCTTACTCGAGAAAAACTTTTACTGAAAATTGCCCGGTAAAAAAGCAGCCTCTAATAAGTCTGCCGCGTCGCGAAAAAAGGCCGCGAATCTGTTTACCATGAAGACACAGGCAGCGTCTGGTTACATTAATAAAAGCAGGAAGAAAAAGCCGCGTACGCGATGATTGCAGCATGTGCGACGTGTCCCCTCTAATTGCCGCATGATTCGATCGATCGATGAATATATAGAAAAGAAAAAAAATCAAAGAAACGTCTTTATTTCTTGTTCGAGGCTGTGTCCACAGTCTATAATATAAGCAAGGTCGAGAGGCCACAGTGAAAAAAGCTAGACTTTTTTTACTTGTAGAGAGGGACGCGGTTAATGATAAATCGATACTGATTCGACAGGTTTTTAAATGCGCGACTAGTGTTTTTCTTTCATTCAGAGGAGCGCGAGGATGGAATTTTTTGGCGAAAGCTCAGTTTTATTGCTTTCAATGACTGTTGTTATTTTTAGAAAATAGTGCAAGTTCTGCGGAGTGTTTTAAAGGCTATAGTTTATTTATTTTAAAAATGATAATTTGTAGGTTAATCGACCAGTAAATATTTTTAGTAGCTTGAATGAAATTTTTAATTAAATATTTAAATTATATTTAAAATTTGACATTTTTATGGACTTTACACATAAGAACTTATGTTTATGAAATTCAGGCACGTGTCGATTTTTGCATTAATATTCATGAAATTCCAACCTAAGTAGCTGAGTACATCTTGGTAAAGCTTGCACTCTACGGGAAATGATTATAATTCATAAAACTAATAAATACTAAACGCAAGTCTTATAATTATTTTCCTCATACACTTACTCTTCTTCAGTGCAGCACATACATTTTAAGCTAAAGCGCCAAATTTACCCTAATTAAGAATTTTATTTCATATTCTCCAAAAAATAATAACTACCCACTTGACATTCGATTACCAGAAAAGAGTAAACGTTATACGTTTTTCAGCTACGGGCTCCTGGGCGCGAGCGGTTGCGGCAAAACGACCCTGCTGTCATGCATAGTCGGCCGTCGCAGGCTGAATTCAGGCGAGATCTGGGTGCTAGGTGGCAGACCGGGCTCAAAGGGCTCCGGAGTGCCGGGTCCGCGGGTTGGCTACATGCCCCAGGAGATCGCGCTCTACAGCGAGTTCTCCATAAGAGAGACCTTCATATTCTTCGGCTGGTGCGCCGGTATGACAACCGAGCAGGTCGACGAGAAACTCGAGTTCCTGCTTAAGGTCAGCTGATACAAGTATATGTTATGTGAATTTTCGTTTGTTTACTCTGTCGCGTTTGTACATTTCATAAGCATATGAGTGGATGTATATTGGTACGCATAAATATTTTTCAGCTCTTGTTTTTTGAAAAAAATTTTTGAGTATCGTGTAAGACATATGTGACAATAGATATGCAGTTACAACAATCATTCAATGCAAGAAATGACTAACAATTCACATATATTGTTATCCAATAATAAGAAAGTAATGCTCATAAAATTATACTTACCCAGCTACATAATAAATGTCATCTGCCAACAGTTCTTGCAGCTGCCCTCTGAAAACCGCTTCGTTAAAAACCTATCAGGCGGGCAGCAGCGTCGCGTCTCCCTGGCAGCTTCCCTGCTCGCCGACCCAGAGCTCCTCATCCTCGACGAGCCAACGGTTGGCGTCGATCCGGTGCTGCGTCAGAGCATCTGGGATCATCTGGTACACCTCACCAAGGACGGCAACAAGACAATCATCATCACGACTCACTACATCGAGGAGACGAGACAAGCCAGCATCATTGGTCTTATGCGAAGCGGCAGGTTCTTGGCCGAGGAGTCGCCCAGAAGGTTAATGGAGATGCACAGGCTCGACACCCTCGAGGAGGTCTTCCTCAAGCTGAGCAGGAGGCAAAACATGGGACTGAGGAGGAGAAGTAGTATACTGAGCAGTGTTACCGGAGTGCCGCCTGAACCGGTATTTGCTTTGTTTATTTTACTTTTCAGTTTTAGGGTGTATCTATTGGATATACTGACGCGCGGCCTTGACTTTTCTATAATTAACAAAACTATTAAACGATTACTTTGTCAAAAACCATATGCACACTTTTCTTTTGGAAGTGGGCTAATAGATGTTTTAAAGTAGCCATTACAACATATTTAGATTTATCGGACTTCCCCGAAGTTTAGCGAAATGATATCGCATAAAATTACACTTGCACAATATTATCTTAGGGGAATACTTGATATATACCTCGATAGCTGGTCATTAAAACCAGTTGAGAACCAATGTTCGTTTTTTTTGGGTCAAATAATAGGTCATTAAAGGAGGAAAATAGAATCGGATTATAAAAACTTATAGCTATCGATGAATAATAACATTTGCATTCCTATCATAGTTTTTTGACCGATTTAGCCGTGGCATTCCAATGAATTTTGTTGTCACGCTGTTATTTGCAAATGTATAATGATATAATGTAAATATAGAAAAATTTGTTTTTAGGATGCGGATGAGGAAATGAGCGGAGAATTCGGTGACAACGTAAGCATATCTAGTCGAAGAAGAAGTATACATGTGACAACCGATGATGACGTAAGCTATTGAAATTTTTTAGTTATATGCACATCGATGAAATATCGATATCTATCTGATTCATCAATAAATTAATTAATTTTGTTTTTCACTACTTTCACCCGTTCAGGTCCTGGATCTTCCTCCGGAAGAAGAAGGAACAAGTAAATTCCAAATGTTGAATATGTCACACATGAAAGCTTTAATCTGGAAGAATTTCTTTTGGATGTGGAGAAATGTTGGGTAAGACTATTAGTTTTCACTAAAAATATTTTGTTATATTTTTATTAAAAATATTTTGCAGCATTCAGGTCGGAAAATTCGCTTTTCCAGACTTATTTCACAGCCAAAAATAATTTTCTGACCTTGTCCGAAAAAAATTAATTTTCCAGCTTCAATGCTGTGAAATAATTTTCATCACATAACCGAAACGATTTTCAGCCTCAGGTGATCGTGCCACACGAAGACCGTCTAAGTCCTTGAACGTGACGATCACCTTTGTGCCGTAAAATCTTGTGTTAATTTATTTATTTATTTATTTACTACATTAAACGGGCTGGAAGCCCTTTACAAAAGATATAAACTAGTAAGAATATTGCTAATAAGCGTTAATAAATATTATTTAATCCTAAAATTAAAAAAAAAAAAAAAAATGGAAAAATAGACAAACGTATAAATAACAAAATTTTTTCTACTTACAGCATAATGCTCTTCATTATCGGACTGCCGGTAGTCCAAATAATTCTGTTCTGCTTATCGATCGGTAAGGACCCAACGGGTCTTCAATTGGTCATCGTAAATCATGAGACTAACTCAACCGAACCCTGTGTTCCGTCGACGGGCTGCAACATGACCCTATTAAGCTGTCGGTTCCTCCAACATCTAGAAAAGCGCCAAGTGGTCTATTTGCATGAACCGAATGATACAGAAGCATATCATGCAGTAAAAAAAGGCTGGGCTTGGGGAAGCATTACCTTCGGCCCCAATTATTCAAGCTCGCTGAACGAAAGAATAGAAAATGGCACGAGTGTTGATAATATGACACTCCTGCAAGCAGACATGGTCATCGAGATGGATATGTCAAGTGAGTGATGAGACGAAATTTCCGACTTTGTTCTAAAGATAAGAAAATTGTCGATGACTGCAGAAGAATCACATAATAGCAATATCGAATATATATTTGAGAAAATATAGCGAGCTTTAAATAAAATAATTTAACAATTGAAGAAACAATTTTTCAATTTCTTCGCATTTTAAAATTACTTAGTAATTGAATTTGTCCGACAATCAATTATAAATAATATAATAAACTTGAATGCTTGGTTTACATTATAAAACTAACTTTATTTATTGACTACTATAAATTTTTTAATTTATGATCTTTTATTAATGTAGATCAACAAATCGGCCAGTTACTGCAAAGAGACTTGTACTACTCATTCCAAGAATTTGCAAAAGACATCACGACCTCATGCAATTACAGTGCAAAACTAACAAGTATACCGGTATCGGTGAGTAAAGATGATTGTTTTATTATATTAATTAATGCTTACAAAGATCTTCGCTTCACTTGGGTAATAAACCCACCCTCAGAAATAATCTCTAATCTTCGGCTTTACTCTCTTATTGCTTAAAAAATTATATAATGATGTCAAGCAAACATATAACAAAATCATGTTTCTTTGTCAGTTCCTCGAACCTGTTTACGGACCGATAGAGCCAAACTTCACGGATTTCGCAGCGCCTGGAGTAATTTTAACGTTAGTTTAATATTGAAACCATTAATTAATTGTCAAAGTAAATTTATACTTATTCATTAATGTTTTAAATTTCAGAATTATCTTCTTCTTGTCAGTTGCTCTAACTTCCGGTGCCATGTTGTTGGAACGAAACGAGGGTCTGCTTGAAAGAAGTCTGGTTGTCGGTATGTCTTCAACTCATTTGTCTCCAATTTTTTCATTAAGTCTCTGATGAAACAAATTTTAATCGAATTAAAATACTTATAGGTGTCACTGGACCTGAGGTGCTGTTTGGTCAGGTCGTGACGCAGTTCGTCGTCATGATTGGTCAGACTGTAATGGTACTTGTTGTGACCTTTGCAGTCTTCAAAATCACCTGCGAAGGCGATCTCGCATGGGTCACTATACTTACTATTATGACTGGCTTGTGTGGCATGTGCTTCGGTAAATATATTTTTATAGCTATACAAATGTTTTACAACTTTAAAATAAGGATATATACATGCTAAAATATGAGTAGATAACACTTGTAAGTTAAATATAAGCAAACAATTTTGAGTACCTAAAGTATCTTGTATTTTTCAGTTACTTTACAAACGTACTTCAGTTTAATATCATGCAAACATTGTTTCTTTTTTATATTTTGACTGAGATACATATACCTTTTATATTGTAGACTAAATTTGGAAAGCTCATGTTTATAAAAATAAAAGTTGGAAAAGTTAAAATAAAATTCACTCGATTTAAAATAACATTGTGAATGAAATTTAACGAAAATAGCTATTAAATTACTTTTTAATCATTTTGGTCACAAGATCCTATTAAGAAAAGATTAACACTAGATACCTACTTCCAAAACTGTTTTGAAGCCCTGAAAAAACATTAATTCTATTCTTCACGTCAGGTTTTGTGGTTGCCTGTGCCTGCGAGAACGAGCGCAGCGCCACCTACATGGCCATGGGTTCCTTCCTGCCGATCGTGATGCTCTGCGGTATCATCTGGCCCATTGAAGGAATGCATCCGGTGCTCAGGTACATCAGTTTCCTGCTACCGCTGACCAAGAGTACCGAATCATTCAGAGCCATGCTGGCTCGTGGCTGGAAAATCCATCAACCGACGGTCTATGAGGGCTTCGTCGCCACTACAATTTGGATCTTCGTCTTCATGACTATGGCCATATTGCTCATCAAGTTCAAGAAAGGCTGAAGGACACTCCACGAGCTCATTTATTATTATTCATTTTTTTTTTACAAATGGACGAGTGCGATTGTTTTTTTAAATTTTTTACCGTGATGACCAAGTTGATAGAGAGGTTTTTATGTGTAAATTAGATTCGACGATTCGGTTTGTAGGGTGCGTGAAACATGTAATGTATCATGGATTGGAAGATTTTTTTTATCGATGTTTATGTGTTATTTCGTTAATGGGATTCGGTGTTCAATCGCTTTGTTGTACCACAAATACTATCCTTATACAATCGGGTGTAAAATGTTACTTATTGGGACAAGATTTTTATCAACACTTCACTCCTCCAAGTAAGACAGCATGCGCTAAATATCACAAGGAGTGTGATGAAAATCGTGTTATTGTTTTATTTTTCCAATTATCGTGGATCGATTTCTGTGATAGTACATAGGGTGACCACCTGATTGCAATGAAAACATTTTTCTATCCCTTCTGAAAGCTTTTGAATAAAAGAAAGCGGTTACTTCTTAGATTCAATGCAAGCAATTAGAATCAAATAGTAAAATACAATGACATTATTATTCATGCATCAATGAAAAATAATTAATAAAATAAATAAGATTGTAATAGTTTTGTATAACAGTTATTACAATTTAATTTATAAATTACTTGTAATATACAATGTTTACTTATTGTTTTATTACTTGGTTTACAAATATGTGTTAACTATATTTTATTAGTCTTGCCATTCGCAATAGTCAAGGTAAATTTTTAGTTATTTTAGTAGTTTATGTATACAAGTTTTTATTAAATATAAATTTCATAAAAAAAAGGTTAAAAAATACAAAAATCAAAATAAGTGAGACTTGATGATAAAAATCAATTAAGTGAACTTGTTAAAAAATTGATTTTGATAATATTATTTTTAATAGTGATAATTGACATAAAGACAAATTTTGTTATTCTAAAAAAGTGGACAATTAAATAATTTTAAATTTAGAGTAATTAAACAACATTTTTTATGCTCATTGACATTTTATTTGATATTATGTACCATTATTTTCGACTACTGTGAAATTTTAAAAATAGTGATAACGTTACTTTTAATTTTAATAAGATAAGTGACGGCTTCATTTTTTTTATATAAAATTTAATTTATTATTAAGTGGTGCTACTTTTCAAAAATTAAAACACTTGATAAAAGTAAATTAACTGTTATTTTTCCTGCTAAGGATTTTTACATAAAGGACGCCGATTTCATACTGAACATAAAATACGTAAACAATATATTTATTTAAATGTCTTCAATTTTCGATTTTTCATCTTGAAAAGTCGTATTTTAGGATCGCATATACTTGTACAGTGTAGATTTAAGTGTAAAATATGCCAAAATAGAATAAACGTAGAAAAATTATAAATGTTCTACGAATTATGTATGTACGTACATGATTTGCTAGAGTAAATAGTTTCTTTGGGTTCCGGATTTTTTCGATCACGTGTTATAATAGTATTGCGCAAGAGCCTCCTTAGGTGTAAGGCGATAGATAAAAATATTATACATTTTGATTTTTTCTGTTATGATATTTTTTAAGACAGGTCTATGTTTATATAAGCAAATAGCATTAGACCAGTATTTGTCGCATTAAGTTCTTTTGTACAGCCTTATATAACTGATTATGGAAAATAAGTTAAGTTTTAATAAAGCGATAAAAAATAAAAGGTTTTGTATAATTTCTTAATTTGCAATATGTTACTTTAATAATAATTCAAACCCGTAGGATTAGCGATTAAAGGAGCTTATAACTAGTTTCTGTAAAGTAAAATAAAATTTTATCAAAAATATGATGTGATATTTAACAAAATTACTGGCATAGAAGCCTAATGCAATAATTGTAAGAGTCTTTTATTATTTCAAACGTACAAAGAAATTTTTTATACTTTTTTAAGAATTATTTATACTTTTATCAAGATCCTTGGAATAAGTCAATGCAATATTTATATCGCCCAATTAAACATGAACAACTTTCTTTTAATCATTTAGGCCACAATATTTGCAATATGCAGTAAGTTAGTTTTGAAATGAATATAAAACAAAGATTAATATTATATTATTATTTTATATGTTTAATTTAGTTATTTATATTGAGTTAATTAATTGAGTTAATTATTTACATATTCATTAAAGAGACGTTCGATGGAAAACTACAATTTTTATAACAATTGATACCATTCAAGTCTATCTTTAAAGGAGTCTGATAGTCTTATTATTATGAACTCTGCAAATTATATAATTTTTTGATTAGTAACAAAAATATGTTCCAGAATAAATTAATAATTAAAAGGCAAGTATTTATCATTACGGAGAGCAACTGTATTGAATTTGCTTACGACGCAATATAAATTTTTAAATAGACTAATAAAACCTAGCTAACAATAGTAAGACTTTTAAATCCTATTAATATTGATTAAGAAAAAATTTGTTAAAGTAATCGAGAGAAACTTAATGAAAGTAGTAACAGTACTAGCTATCATACATTATTTCTAAGGCAAAGTAACTTCAATTCAATGAAAGTAAGTTTATTTACATTTTTCTCAAAATTAAATTTCTAAAGTTTAAAGAGTAACAAAACTTTATTTTAAAGCAAAAAATAATAAAATATCAATTATTTTTTGAATCTTTAAAATAATTATGAATAATTATTCTATTTTAATTGTCAGAATAAAAGTGAACTTATTTACCTGAATTAAATAATAGATTAATCCTATGTAGTATATTTGAAATTCCCGCGTTCAATTTACCGTATTCTTTCCTCTGAATTCCATCGTTCCTTCTGTTCCACCCATCCACGTGCCTGTTGCCTCCAATGTTTTGTTTAGTTTGCTCCAAGTATAAATCCTTACCAGTTAAATTTTCAAGTGCAAATTGTAATTTTAATGCAAATTAAAATAATGACAGAAAATCAAATGGATGACAAGGATCCTATAATTTGCATCCCAGGTAAAATTATATGGAGGAATGCATGATTAAATCAAAATGCAGGCTATTATAACCTAAAATTATGTTTCTTTTTAAATATTTTTTTATTTGAAAATGCAGTTATACATTGATTAATTTTTAGGACAAAGATTATGTGCTGCAGACAAAGAAAACATTGCCGGGCAAGGAACCTACGAACAGATGGGTTACATTTATTCAAAATTTGCAGGAACAGTTAAAGTGGTCAAAGCTGACAATGTAATGAAGAAAAGTTCTCTTTACAAATCAATAGAGTAAGCTATTACTTTAAAATACATATAATTTTTGTACTTTTCAGATATGTACAATTGAAGTTCATGGAATGACAGATCAAAGTACTGTTCCTGCGCCAGGAGATATAGTTACTGCAATGGTTACAATTGTTAACCAGAGGTTTTGTAAATGTACAATAAAATGTATTGGTGACATAGTATTAAGTAGACCATATAGAGGAATTCTTCGAAAAGAGGATGTAAGAGCAACAGAAAAGGACAGAGTTGAAATGTACAAATCTTTCCGACCTGGAGACATAATCATTGCTAGAGTTGTATCCTTTGTTGAAATATTTTTTATCTAATTTAGAAGAAGTTTGAAACTCCTAAATAAAAATTAATTTTTGAAAATTTATCATAAAACTTATTTTTCTTATTTGGATGTGTAACTTAGTTGCCAATGACAGAAGCACATACTTATCAACTCAGTACAGCGGAAAATGAATTGGGTGTTGTTATAGCACATAGTGAAGAGGGTAAACAATTTTGTATAATTTTTGTAGATAAATTAATTTAAATTTTATAAATCTTTAATTCTGCTTTTTTACAGGAGTTGCTATGGTTCCAATTAGTTGGACAGAGATGCAGTGTCCAAAAACGTTAGTAAAAGAAGCACGGAAAGTAGCAAAGGTTATACCAGAAGAAGTTGCTGTTCTAGATTAAATAATTATCACTAGATTTGATAATAAGAGATGAATTTTAATTTATTTAAAATACAACTATAGACTATTTTCATAAATCAACTTTTTATATTCAAATGTTAAAATAATCATTGAAAGTGCTAATGTTTCACATAAATTTAATATAGCATTTCAAATTGTACATTATTGATTATCAATTTAATTTGAAAATCATGATCTATTTAAAAAATATTATAGAAATCTTTCAAACTTGCTTTTTAAATTCTATTAATTTTTGCTTCATTTTGTCTAATTTCAACAAATTTATGCTTCATTTTTACTATAGTCTTAGTGTTTGTCTAGATACAATAAAACCTTTGAATCGACATAGTATTTGACAACCTGTAGTAACTTTACCCAAAGTTTCGTCAAAAAATTATTCTCTCGACGAAATATTCAGATTTATAGAATAAAAAGATAAATCTATAACTATGTAAAGAAAATAAATTTTAATTTTTTAGTAAATTTGAAACAATTTATATGCAAAAATTATCTTCTTAGTCATCATTTTATTGTAAATATGTGTACAGTGATAAAATTTACTTTATTTATGACAAATAAATAGGTTTTTACAAAAACATCAAATTTTGATATCACCATCCCTTTAATATGAATTATCTTGACAAACTTTCATTAATTAACTTTAGGCCAAGAGAAAATTCTAGTTTTTAATACCAGAAAATCAGTAGAATTGTCCTCAACCCTAAATTGTTGTTAACTGGACTATATAACAATGTTCTAATAACAATAAAAGTGTACAACTTACTATAATTCTAGTTTTTTTTACTAGAGTTTTTCTTACCAGAGGTTCTGGTTTCCGGATCACAGAGGATTTTTCTCAGTGTATATTAATAACTGAAGAATAACTTATAAAATACATTTTATAAAAAACAATTTTAACATGCATTGCCTGTGACAGCTACCCAAGTTATCAATTCTGAAGTTCAATAATTTATTAATATCAGTAATTATGGTATCAAAAATTAAAAAGTAGCATTTAATTACGGGTTCCGAATGAATTTGGAGCAATTCTATTTTATGAAAATTATACATTTCTCTGATTAATCAATAATATCGTATGATAGATGAATTTGATTAAAATATGTATAAAAGTCATGTACAATTATACTTAATAATGATTTATTTTTATTTTAAAACACTAAATAAAGATACCACAAGTAACAATAACAAAATTAAAATATCATTAATTAAAAATACATTCTAAATAATCATTGTTTAATTATTGTTCTAATAATTTTAGTTTTAATTAAAAAAAAAAAACGATTTTTAGTTTAGGATAAAAAAACTACATCAATCACTTCAGCAGTCACTGAAACTACTAAACAGCAGTTTTGTGATATATTTGATATTATTAGAAGCACGATAACAAATGGTTGAAAATAACTTTTAATGCGATGTCTTTCTTTGAACGAATGAATAATTAAACTTCCAAAATCAATGTCAATTCCGTTTGCCTACTTTTATAGTTTTCCTTTAATAGTCATGATGTTTGTCCACTCATTAACAGTTTCAACTTTTATAATTTTTATTATAGCTACAAACAAAAGTACTTCTCAAAACATTGACAATTACGTTGATTTATTAGCAGATTTAAAAAATGTATATCAAACTAAGAGTATTTGTATTATACTCAGTGATATAAAAGATAGTAAGAAAAATAAAAATTTAAGTGGCGGCCATACATCTGTAAACTTTTTATCTTTTGAATTGTCATTTTCGCATCGCATTATGTACTTGCTCACGGACATAGATATTACGAAACTATTATTACGTCAATTTATTTGCGTGTATGGCCACCACTAAGGCAAATTATTTACAAAGAAATAATATCTATAAATATTAAACTAAAATATTTTTTATTTTATTATTTTAATTTTAAATATTTTTATCAAACTAATCATTTTACAAAAGTTATTTCGTTATTTTCATTTGTAGGGTTCAGTGATAAAAAGGTAATACATAACTTTCTAAAGCAATTCTCTGCTAAAGAAATACTGTCGCAAGCAATGTACGAATCTAATCTATATGAGAAGTACAATAGTGTATCTTTAAAAAATGCAAGACAATTAATAGCCTTATTCATAGAGGATGAAGAAAGTTTGAAAAATTTTGAAGAATTTACTAAGACTCATGTTCTTTCTACTCACGTGTGGGTTGTGATATTTTGGATGAAACCATTCAATAGCAATGTCAGTAATTTTTGCAAAAGTCCGAAAGTCAATCGGTTCAATTTAAATTTTAACACTCAAATGTTAGTCAAATGTTATGATGATTTTGTTATTCGTGAATGGTATGCTTTAAGCCCAATAAATGAAGTTATAGTTACTGACTTTTTCGAATGGCAACCAGGAAAGAGTTTGATAACAAAATTTAATGATTCGAGAAATTTTTTACGACGGCAAAATAATTTTAATGGAACATCACTTAAAGTCTCGACTGTACAGGTATGATTATCATATAAAGTTTAAATGTTTATGCTCTTTATAGATTTTTCCATTTTTCAAGCTACTAACATAATATTTTGTTTAATATTTGATATCTTAATCACGTGATTTGGATTTTAAATGATAGTATTTTTTTGTTTCTTCTCTCTTTTTGCTTATAATAAATGATTAGTAAATTCTTTCATTTGACTCTAAAATTTGTCTAGAATTTGCAAAGCTGGAGTTGAATGATTTTGACAGGATACTGACATCGTTTTCACATTCATTGCATTAAAAGACCCGTTTCAGCTTATTCTTTTTCACATAAACATAATTTTAATAAATAAGATCTTCGTGTAAAATGATAACATTTTTTAAAATTTATCAGGAAGTAGTAGATATAAGAAATTCAAATGATACCATTAACATAAATGCTGATGTAGTAGGCAAAATCATGATGGAATTGATGACTTATCTTAATTTCACAATAATATTTTTGCCATCAAATCGAAATTATGGTATGTTTAATAAAAGCAAGCAAGAATGGAATGGTCTTCTGGGAAATTTGTCAGTTGGTGATATTGACATTTCGTTTACGGACCTGACAGTGACGAGAGATAGATACGATGATTTCGATTTTACGCGGCCACTATTCCTAACACCTAATATACTTTGTATAAAAGAACCTTCAAGGACAGTAATTACGTGGAATGCAAATTTAAAGGTAATAAACATCTATAATTTTTCATAAACAACATTTTTTATTTGTCCCTAATTGTTTAATAAATTACTTTTTTGGAAATATTGAACTGTACACGCGTAGGACTAAGAAATTACTTGGTTCATATTGTCACTAAACCTATAAGACTGAGAATTCAGTTATACTTTGGCTACTGTTAAATAAATGTTAAAGAAATGTTACTTAATTTTCGGTCCAGTTTGAACTCACCAGAAGAGGGTTTCAGATCCGGGTCACAGATCTTAATGAAACTTTGCGATATGCTTTTGAATATCAAAATATGAACAAAGCCGCAGTTGTATGGTCTAACGCTTTGGAATACTCAAGTTATGAGTATTTACAGACATTTTAAAGAAAATATAAAAAATGGACTTTTAATTGAAGCGTGAATTATTTAGCCTGAACAAATCCTTAATAAACATTTAGTAAATAACATAAAACTAAAGGAAACAATCTTTAATTAAGAATAAAAAAATAATAATTAGTACCAACGTTATGCTTATTTAAAGTTAAGCAATAAAAGCACATCACAAGCCAACTAAATTTCAACCTACGGAATTTTATAAGTATATAGTGCATTTTAGCTGCTTAAATATAAAAAAGCATAACTTTGGTCCTAATTATTATTTCTTTATTCTGAAAACTGTAAATTAAAGTTTGTTTTCTTTAGTTTTATGTTATTTACTAAATGTTTATTAAGGATTTGTTTAGGCTAAATAATTTACGCTTCAATTAAAAGTTAATTTTTTATATTTTCTTTAAAATGTCGGCAAATACTCATAACTTGAGTATTCCAAAGCGTTAGACCATACAACTGCGGCTTTGTTCATTTTGGGTACCTAAAAACATATCGCAAAGTTTCAGTAAGATCTGTGACCCATATCTGAAAGCCTGGTCTCTTCTGGTCACTTTCAATCAAATTTAACTGTACTCTGTTTTTAATAAAGTTAACTTAAAACTATACCATTGGAATAAATTAAATCTATATCAGTGCTGAAATAGCACCTATCTAAATCGATTTAAATATAGATCTAGATTTGCAAAATTTTATCAGTTACGATTATGCGTACAATTTGTATAATTATATCCATAGTTCTGCAGTACCTTAATAAAAAATTTATCTTTACTAAATACAATAGTTTCTAAAAAAGTTTTATTAGGTTTTTGACTATAGGATATGGGTAACGATTTTGAGTTTGATAATAATAGCTACAGTAACTGTTACCATAATAAAAATAAAAACAAAACGGATCTTTTGGTCTAAAAATTATTGTTTGGATAGCGTCATGCAAGTTTGGGGATGTTATTGCCAACAAGGATTACCAGGTAACATTTCTGTAATTAAAGCTAGATACATTATAAATGTTATTTTACCATCAAATGTTTATAAATAATAAACGAAGATTTCTAAATTTTAACTTTAGAATAAAAAACTAATTTATTGCATTTAATTTTAGAATTCCCGGATTCTTCATCTTTGAGAATAACATATGTATCGCTGTTTTTTTGCGCTCTTGTAATTGTATCCTGTTATTCTGGTTCTATCATTAGCAATTTGGCAAATTCATCTTTCCAACTACCATTTACAACATTAAAAGAGTTTCTGGACCTTGGCACGTATAAATTATTAGTTTCTCGAAATAGCTATGATGAAGATTATTTTACTGTGAGAATATATAATGTTTGTACTGTCTGTATTCATACAATATTTTACTTCAAAATTTAGTTATAAATTTTAATTCCAATTTTTTTAACAGAGTACACCAGATTTTTCCAGAACACAGATTGAAAATTTGATGGAACATCATGATAATTTACCAGCAAACGCCATAGAAGGATTTACGCAGGTTTTTAGATTGTAAAAAATATTTTTAAACTATAAATAAAGACAAAATCTAGTTTACAATTTTTTTAGATTTGTGATAAAACAGCAGCATATTATACAAGTGAAAGAAAACAAATAGAAGTGTCCAATTATGTATCATGTAAATATTCCTGTATACCAACTGGAGGAAATCGATTTATGGCGATACCTTTAACAAAAAATAATCCTCTTACAAGTATTATTAACTATCAGTAAGTAGTTTTTATTCTGAAACTCTTATAAGATTACTTTTATAAATGAACTTATCTACTTATTCAAAGAAATACACTCTTAATACCCTTACTACCCCAGAAACAATAAATTTAAATATTAAGAACGATTTTCTTTGAACTCTAATAATAAAATATTGATTTCATTATTAATATTTTTCAAAGTATTACCAGATTTGAGGAGCATGGTCTTATAAAACGTACTAAGAATAAGTACATTAATTTAAATAATTACTCTGATATGATTATATATGACTCAGTGGAGTTTCGCAACATCGTACAATTACTGATAATATTTGTTCTTGGAGTCATTCTCAGCATTATTACACTAATACTTGAACGCATCAAATACAGTTCAACAAACTTTTCTGGAAATTATACTGAAGCAGATATTAAAAGATTACAAACAGCAATATTTAGTAGAGGGAAACAAACATTTATACCTACAATCTGAATCGAATAAATTTGTTGATACGTACACTAAAGTAATACTGATATTAATGTTCATTATAGTGTTCAAATTGTCACGTAACAATAAAAAGTTATGCAATAATAAAAATGAAAATAGTTAAGATTTATTCTGCGATTAATTTATTATTTAAAACACAATACGAATATTATAACATGTATAATATGTATTCTTTTCCATTGAGAAAGCTTTATTTAAAATTGAAATGTACTTTTCGAGAAAATGTCCGTATATATGCATGTGTGCGTGAGTGCGTGTAAGTATGTATTTCCGTATGTCTATGTACAACTATACGAGTGTAATCTGATTTCAAAGCCCCTTTTTTGTTCTCTGTTAAGTAAGTACTTAAAGGCAACTTAAAAATAATTTTAAAGATCAGTACGTTCTAATTTTATAACTAATTTTTTAATTCATTTATCGGAATCAGAATTTAGTTTTTCATGTTATACATAACGTAATAAAATTTACAATGATGGCTTATAATTTTATAATTAAAAACATTTTTTATATTTACATACTCTTCAAATCTTTTATTTTAATTTAATTTATGGGGATCTTACTGAAAATGTCAGATTTTTAAAGACACAATTAATATTAATTTATTAGGAACCAAAAATTTTCCAGAATATAAAATTTTGTGCACATAAACAATTAAAATTTATTTTAATTTAAAATAACTAAAAATTGTATTAAATCAGAAGAATGGTTAACAAAATTCTTTTTGCATAACAATCTTTAAAACGTTGTGAAGAACGTTCACCAGTTCGTTGATTTTTTAAAAACTTTCCTGGTAATATAAAAACTTATTTTCAAAGTTTGCTCTTTTATTATTGCAAAGATAAGTACCAAAAAACATGACATTCGAATAAATTATATAAGAGTGCTTTTTAGAATTTTCGGGAAAAAAGATACATTACAGGTCACAAAATATTAGGAAGACAAAAATCAAGTTGATTGACCGAACCGAACCCTACCAAAAAATTTAAAAATTTATTCAAAGATATTTTGTAAATGACATTATTACAGAAATATTTAGAAAACTCTATATTGTGACTTGAAATTTATTTTAATTTAAGATAGAAAATAAATAAATGTCTATGTTAAATTATTGGTAAACAACTGATAATATCTAAGATTTTTTTTATGATAGCCTGAATTATTCGAACATATGTAGAAATATGCTATGAAGACTTATATACAAAATTAGAAGCTTATCGTACAATTAAATATGAAAAATTTGACTAGTGACTCCG
Source organism: Eupelmus urozonus (assembly GCA_900480035.1). NCBI lineage: Eukaryota > Metazoa > Arthropoda > Insecta > Hymenoptera > Eupelmidae > Eupelmus > Eupelmus urozonus. The sequence goes on along the minus strand of UELX01001488.1, from coordinate 1,620 downwards.
TTTGAAAATAAGTGGTACTAAATATAAGTGAGGGTAGCTCACAATAGCAGCGAAACTTATTTGTGTTTGCAGTAATGTTAAATTTCATAAATACAAAAATTTTCAATTTCATTTTTATCTTTTGTAATACATATAACTTATGTTTTCATTTTTAACTACAATGATATTTATATACACATTTTTATGTTTAAATTTAATAATTATTGTTACAACTTTTAATGAAGATATTAAGCACAATCTTAATAAACATTTTCATTTAATAGTTGATGTGCAAAACTTTTATCAAGCTAAAAGTATTTATATTGTTCACGGCGACGTTAAAGAAAGTAAGATTTTTAAAAAAAATTATTTATTATGAATGTGAATTCGTAAAGCACGTTATAAAATTTATTTAAATATCTACTGTTTAACAGGTTTTTCAATCAACACGGTGATATTATTCAACCTTCTGAAACAATTGTCCAAGAAAAAAATATTTTCCCAGTCAATGTATCTATCGGATCTGTATGAAATGTACAATAAAACTATTTCGAAAAACACAAGACAATTAATTGTTATGCTTCTTGAAAATGAAGGAAGTTTAAAATACTTTGAAGACTTTACAAGAGAACATTCGTTATCCGCTCATGTATGGTTTATTATATTTGGGCTGAATCCAACAAGTAATTTTTCAAACTTTTGCAATAGCCCAAAGATTAACAAATTTAATTTAAAGTATGATACGCAAATGTTAATTAAATGTTATAATGATCCTAATATTCGAGAATGGTATTCTTCAAGCCTAAATAATGATATTAAATTTAATGATTTAATTGAGTGGAAGCCAGAGAATGGCTCGATTCGTATAGTACGTGATAAAAGGGATTTTTTTCAACGACGTCATAATTTTGAAGGAAAAATATTGAGAGCATCAATGGTCAAGGTAGGTACTTTTAGTAACAGTAAAATATTTTTTAAGTATTGTAACATGAAAAATTTTAATAAAATGTAAAGTTGATTTATATAATTCAAATTAATTTTCAAATTATGTAGATTTTTACTATTAGAAATAATAATTTCTAACTTTTTAAAATAAATCAATCTATTATTATTTAAAATTGGTTTGCGCAAATCAAATAGAAATAATAACTTTCCAAAATATATTTAGGAACTTCTTGATATAATAAACATTACGAATGACCATCAAGTTGATGCAAACCAAAAAATTATAAAAGAATTAATGAACTACTTAAATATAACTATACTTTTTAAGAACTTAAGTACACAGTATGGTATGTACAATAAAAGCGAATCCAGATGGAATGGTTTATTAGGTAATTTATCAGCTGGTGATATTGATATATCTTTGACGGATTTTACATTATCTAAGCAAAGATTTAAGGATTTTGATTTTACATGGCCGCTTTTTTTATCGCCTAATATGCTTTACATAAAAAAGCCTTTAAAATTTGCTGTAAAGTGGGATGCTTATTTGAAGGTATTAAACAATAAATTTTATTTATAATTAATAAGAATAAAAATTTTTTTAAAATAAACTTATATTCGGCCCCTAACTGTAAGATTCTATCTTAAAAGTCAGTTCTATATGATGCCACCTCGGATTCCGAACCATATAATTCT